>JAATLQ010037792.1:0-64288 GCA_013421005.1 Heliconius erato x Heliconius himera | reverse complement strand
AGCTATTTGTAGCTCCGTCCTCCACCTCCCGCCGTTCCGGACATGGCGTGTTGGGTGGCGGTCCCCAACGCCGCATTCGTCGCCACTTGACACACCAGCGGGGACGCACTGGTGCGCGTCGCCTGCGGGCGCGGGGGGACGCCCTATCAGTGCGCTCTCTCGAGGTGCACGTGGCGGATGGAACGTTGCAGCCCTCGTAAGGGCTGGCAGGGGTCGCTGCGAGCAAGCCTTCCATCTTGGACCCCCAAGAAAACAATTTTAATAGTGTTAAATATGTGTATTTAATCAAACTCTTTAATTTTCAGCCTAGAGCTAGTAGGAAAGCATCTATATCGCAGGGCGTGCCAAGTGGATGGAGACGAGACTGCGTACGGTGGGGGTTCCTTTTATCTGAGATACACGCTCTTACTGGATTCAATGTTACCCTCAATAATACATCATTACAGTTGCTGGTTACTCACAAGGTATTTACTATATTTAATATTTGTAATTAGTGTTAGACTGGCGTTGAGTCCGCCCACTCAACTCGCAGTTTCTTGAAAATTGAAGACGGAAAATGAGGAACGGAGTTTCTTGACACTAGTTTCCTTCTAGCTACTATGCTATAAGTGGGGTACACAGTGAAGCTAAAAAAAAGTATTGGTACAATGATTGGAGACTTTGCCAATTTAGATTTTTTCTTAACATACCTAATCGATAAATATTTTACATCAAAGCTTATTTTAAATATATTATAGTGTAAATTTTTAATATTTTTAAACAATATAATAAATATGTCTTACAACATTACCAAATAACGTAAATTTATATTAAACAATAATAAAACCTTAATAAAGATGATTTAATCCTACATAAAAATGCTTATATTATTGTTTAAATTTCAGTTTTTAGTAATAGTTGAACCAGAAACAGAAAGGATATTGGAAATGATTGACTTAAAATTTTGTACACTCGGTCCTTATCAGGGTGAAGCAATTGAGGTATGTATAGTATAGATATTTTTAGCATATTATTAATAGTTTTTTTTACAACAAAATATTATGTTATGAATAATGTTCATTACTAACATTTTTTTCTTAGTTACTTGTGATGCAAAAACCCGCAACTAATGTATCGGAGTCACGAGCCGTCCCTGACGAAGAAAATGAATTTCAGGTACTTATAATTTGTATTGGCCTAAATAATTTTATTTAGACTGGTTTTCCAACACAGTTTCCAAGTTTTATTTTCTTTTTCTATTATAATCAAATGTTTTAAAAATGTTGAGGCCTGTCGTGGCGCAAGGGCACAAAGTGTGACTGTAAAATCGACTGGTTGTGGATTTGATCCCCACTCGAGGAAATAAAATCTCTCGGCTGTCTCTTGTCCTTATATTAAGGTACTAATTGGTCGACTGTGTCTAATATTGATGTTTTAAATAGTTTGTCGACGTGTTGATTGCCTTTAAAGGAAATAATCTCTTTGATGTTATGTTCATTATGTATATGTAACTTACATTTGCATTACAAAGAAATGCCTATATTTTGTAAAAAAATTTTTTTGTTGTCCAAAGTAATGTTGCGTCTTTCAATTATTTTTTTTTGGACAAAAACAAAATATTTAAATATTTTTTTACATATAAATTTTTTTTTTAAAAATAATAAACATTTTTTAAAAGCATCATATAAATTTTACATTTGCAAATTTCGCACGTATTTCTTGGAAACGCTGAACGCCTTGTTGTTAACCTGTGACGTCGATCGATTTTGTGAACAAATGCATAAATTTGTATTAGTAATATATTGGTAAAACACCAATGCATCAAGGGTGGCGCTAATCATTTTATTTACAAGAATGTATGACGTGATAGCGTCTGTTATTTCATATTTCATATATCGTAGGCTTAAAGTGTAAACCTGCTAACAGCCTATTAAATAAACTTTCAAGAGCGACAAAAAATGTTCTTAACAAACTATGACTATATAGTATTATCAGAAGTTTTTTACAAGTGCGAAAATGGATTAGAGTTTTCTCTACTATTGGAAATAAAATAAAGGTCGCTTTTGTATTTTTATACATTTTCGAATGGTATAGAAATATACGAGGATATAACGACAAAAAACTGATTTAGCAGGTTTACACTCTGAAGTCTAAACCGACGATAATAAAAATACAAATAAAAAAGTATCATTTTTTATTGCTTATTTACAAAAGAAAGTGAAATAGCCAATTGCTTTAATCGTAGATAAACGCCGCGGCGATGGCCCGCGTGGCGCGCTACACGGGCGCGGCGGGCGCCGGCTACAGCGCGGGGGGCGCGCGGGTGCTCCCCCTCCTGCCCGCGCCCGGCACCGCGCACGCCCTGCACGCAGCGCTCACTTCGGCCATACACTGCAACAACGATTGCTATTTCCCATTATTGTAATATTGTGTACCTTTAGTATTGGGAGTCTATAGATAGTCATCCGAAAAGTATTAAGGAAAACTGCATAGCTAATTGCCCTTTTAATGATTTTAAATGCATTGTCATAAAAAAACCAACACGTATTTTTTAACGACTTACTGTTTTTTTTCCTTACCCATTAATAAACTCGCCTAAACTTGACATTTTTTGTCAAATATTACGTAACAAAGGATTAGATTATAAAAATAGATTCTTATTGTTCACAGATAAAATTACCGTTAAAGTTCACTATTTAATATATTTTAATTTTAATTTCGTTAGATGATCTAACGAAATTAAAACTTAATTTAAATGTCGCAAACTTAAAAATTAGTTTATTTTTCCTTAAATCAATAACACTAACTATCAGTGGACAATCACACTCGTTTACCATTTAATACGTTTCATTTGTATCGGCTATTGTGGATGCATCCAGGACGTTCGAGGATAAAACTTACAAATTGTAATTATTAAATAACATTTTTATGTCAATTATTATATGGATCATCCAAATTATGATATAGTGATAATTGTGTAAACTAATTTGGTAAACTTTATATTATGTTATAATTATAATTTTAAAATTGTTTTTTTTTTAAATAGAAATATCTAAATTAAAATAAATAGAAAAGTATTACATTAGTAAAGCTAATATACAGTTTTTAGATATAAAATAATTTAAACTGTTCTTATTGCATACAATTAAAACGAAGATAAATTGTTGTTTTTTTATATGTAAGAATTAAGCGATATTAGAATAAGTGGTATAGCCAACTTTGTTATGGCAAACTAAATGTTGTTTGTGTACCACATAATTTCCATATTATGAATAGCGTGATGTAATATATTTAATAGATTATGATCTATGTCTTTTTGAAGGTATTGGGATATTTCTTAGATACTTTGGATATCTTTGGAAACATTGGATAATCTGTATGTTTATCGATTTTTATAATTATTTCAGAGATATATACAATTTTCTTTTATTATTAAATATCTTTTTATCATAAAAGTTAGTTATTTTATTTATTAATTATTGAATAATTTGTAATGGAAATGAATTTTAATATGTTAAAATGCAAGCATTTTTGGGTGAAACTAATAGGTACATAAGATACATAATATTGTGTGCACGATATAAATTATATAAAACTTATAAAATAGTACCTTTCGTTGTCACAAAATGAATGTAAGTCATAATTTTATACATACATGTAATTAAATTTATTAAATATTTTCGTTTAATTATAGAATTCCGTAGTTATTTAAGTATATTCGAGCACTGACTTAAATTATATACTTTATATAATATAAAAATATCACACCAATCCATATCTTATACACTAATACACACTACAATTAACATCCTTCAAGCAAAAAGTACTTTTCTATAATCTATAGCGACAATGTGCGTCATTACTAGACGCCGCAACTATTCAGTTAAATTGCTATCAGACTATTAAATAAAAGGAAATCTCCATCACGACCGTTTAGTCTATCTATTCTACCTATTCTATGTTACTGATCAAATACAACTCAATGATGACAGAATCGTATACTTAATTTTAGTAACTACTATAAACAGTTTTATTCTACAGTAAAATAGTAAAGAGATTTTAGTAAAAGTAAACAAATTTGAACGTAATAGGATTCAAACCCAAACCCCTTACAAACCATCCGTGGACGGTTGTTACATTTAAAATGTTATTTTCCAATCGTAAGTTTCCCAACTATTCATCATGCTCATACCATAAGTGTATTCTAACATTTATACTTTATACCTCATTTATACTTTATAGCTAAAATGTGTCTAATTAAAAAAAAAGGTTTATTTTATTAGAAAAAGGCATTCTTTATTTACTTGCTATTTATTATTAAATTATCAGTTAAAAGCCCTAAATACATTCCGACGTTTCCATCATGGCGCTATCTAAAAGTAGGAAACGTTAGTAATTAAGTAAATATTGTATTCTTCTATTAATGTTCACTATACGTATAGCGGAATCGTATAGAAGCATTTAAAGCAGATGCAGATTGCATTCAGATATTTAGAAAATTAAGTAAAACATCTTTTCGTTATAATTTCTCCGAAAGACATACATACATACATACATACATACATTCATACATACATACATATATACATACATTGGAGTAGTATTAGTATCCATTCAATTAAGCAAAAACATCGAAAAGAAATATTAGAAATTGCATTTGCTTTTTATGATATATTGCACAAAATTGTCATTGTATATACACATGTTGTGATTTTGGAGACAACTATATGTTATATTTAAAAAATAAATAAATGTGATTCTTTATGTAATATTGAAATAAGTTGCCAAATTGAACATTTTTGACTTATATACTATTTGTAAACTAGAGGACGATACGTATCGTTGTACTGATTTTGAATTAGATATACGAAAATGTATTGTAATATGTATTTTTAAGGCAGAGGGAAACTATCCCTAAGACACTCCGTTTCCTTCCCGGAATCGATCCTACAATCGTCGCGTTTACGGTCAGACGCTGTGCCGCTGCGCCACGACTGCCTCAAATAAATAATAAGATAAGCAGTATGAATATAGGAATATTTAACTCCAGTTTCCATTTAAATATAGAAAAATTACGTGTTCAAAAGCGAAATTCGACGCCAAAATAAAAATAAATATTATCTTCAGTAGGACTTAAATTCACAATTATCAAATACCGTCAGAAGATCTCGTTACACTTCTTTTTATGAATACGGTGTGATGAATAATAATGTTATTCGATAATGTAATATAACTTTTTAATGAAAAAAAATTCTATCAGTTTTATTATTTAACTCCAGTAGTTTATATTATAGAATTGATGGTTTATTTTATGTAGTAATTAGAGTAGTATTTCACAAGGAGGGTAATCTATAATGTATATGAATGTAAACTTTTCTATTGCCGTGTATGTATTAGAATGATAATAAAAGTCATTTTGAATAAAATGTCTTGTTATTATTTATCCCATAAGTATACCCTTATGGGATCATCACATATGTTTTAAACAACTAGCTATTATTACACGTAGGAGACAGGTGTCCCACGCTCATCCAGCCTTCCTGTTCACGCCCTAGATCTTAGAAGTCCTTGTGTCGGACCACAGTCGCTCGGTGCAGTACAATAAGAGCTGTCAATCTTCATTGCGTTTCTTGTTACAGGTAACTTCTTATTAGGTACATATCACATCCCAGTAGTTCAAACTCATAACCGGACAAGAATACTTTCTTAAAAAATTCGAAGTGCTGTATAGATAAGTAAAAATATTGTTTTTATCTTACAAACCTAAAAGTTTGAGCGAAGAATTTAAAAGTAAAGAATATCTTTTGTTAATTTGTTAAAATTAATAAAAAATACGTTAGCAGTCCAGTTATATATTTTCCTTGATGTAACTCAAGCGACAAGCAATAAATGAATAATTAAAATTTCGATTCTCAACTTTTTTTAACTGTTTCTGAGTGCACGTCAATGTTGTTCTTAAAAGTAGATAGGGAAACAAGGCAAAATGGAGACATTATGAATGGTTTTTCCTTATATATTGTCGATGTAAAATATCTAGATCTATATATCTAGATATAAAAAATTGTCGATGTTACAGCCAAAGTTATAAATCCAGATAAAATTGTCACACTTCGTAGTTGGTCTATATTTAGTAGATATTATAGATATATATATAGGTACGGCTTGATCGTATATCTAATATTTGGATTTATTACTTTGGCTTTAACATCCTTATAAATATATTATCTATTTTAATAAAATATTAAATCTATGAGGCCAGTTGTGACGCAGAGGCACAAAGTGTGAATGTAAAATCGACTGGTTGTGGGTTCGATCCCAACTCGAGGAAATAAAATATTTATTTACATTTATATTTTTATTTCTTCGTTCTGGTGTCGAGGCAAATCGCGGTGTTGAGTTCCGCCACTCAATACGCAATGCCTCCAAAACTCTGCGGAAAGTGGGGAAGCTGCGTGCGTGAAGCTGAAAATCTATTATGTAATAGGTACGCCTAATGTGGACATTACTAACTGTTGATAAGAGCAAATATAATTCAAGTTGCCAACAGTAAAAAAATATAACATGTCATATATCTATCACAGCTTCTTCGGTTGATTAATTTCATCAGCCTCAATAGAGACGCTTGCAAAGCTACTTCTGACAATTAAGACGGACATTTGATGTCCTGTCTTACAAATCGCGTTGCTAATATTTTTAAACACTTAATCTAAAGTTTTACCAAAATATTTTGTCTAGAATATTTCTAGGCTGTTAATTAATTAAAATAGCTCTGAAAAGAAAACTAATGTTTGCTACTAATGTCGTTTCATTATCATTAAATCATTAGACACTTACTTCAATTTGTAAGAATGTTAAGAATTGTTATCTTTAATAAGTACCTGCTCCTTGAATACTACGAGACGGCCTACTTACTTTAGTTATTAAATTGTAATAGAGTAGTGCAGTAAGGTCAACAAGTCGTGGCCACCCTGAAGTTAGGTTTCCTAAACCTATTCACAATGTTCACTCTGGAAGAAAATATTCTAAAGTAACAATTTTTAATATCAAATATAACTTCAGGCTGGCCACGACTTGTTGACCATGCTGTATCACCATACATACATATATTGAATTTAAATAGTTCCAATATTTTGGACATTTTAGATAAACTAAAAGAGAATTTTGTCATGATTAATCGCTGTCACTGAGTCGCGTGCTTCCTATTTGGCCTGTCACCCCTCAAGTATGTTGTAGCCGGAACGGACCGGCGCGAGCTGCTGCGAGCTATTCCCGGCGCAGGTGTTGCAATCGCACACACTGTTCCTTCTGTAGTTAATGTCCACTATTTGCGGGTGAAGGCCGTTCGTACATTGGAGACCGCATTCGTACATTACACTGTATGCATATAATAGACGGCTGACACTTTTAAACTCTGATTATAGAAAGATTTTATTACTCAGAAAAAAATATACTTTCAGTTTTGCGATATATTTATATATATATATATATATATATACAATCGTAAAATTGCTGGTAATTATGGTGTTACTATGCTAAGCATATTAAATTGTGATATGAGTAAAACAAGTAGTCATGGATTGATACATAATATACTTATTAATATAACCTAAGTACGTACATTGGGTAAATTACATTAGAATTACCGTCCATTGTCAAATGCACTATTTGGATCGTTTTTCATCGATTTTATTATATTTTTCATACTTTAGCATAAATATATATTTATATAACAAGTTATACGAAAAATTAAAAATATAATATAAAAAAGGTTTTTTATATTATAAGGAAAGTGTCGTTCATTTTAATATATGTACATACATCGCAATACTTTTAATATAATACATTTTTAATATACTTAAAAGGTAAAGGCTTGAATGTAGGGCATGTTTACTAATGTTCAATTATCTATAATGATGATTGTACTCTACTTTCATGGAAAAACTCATCGTGGAAATTTTATGTGAACGAATTTTATAATCTTCTTAATTTTGCAAAAAATCCAAGAAGGAAAAAGTATGTTGTTTATGTATTATATCCTTAAGCAGGTAATGTAGATTTCCTCTTTTAAAACTTAAAAAATCCTTAAAATCCGAAGTGAAAGGAATTGTGGGGTATTTTTTTCGTAATCGTTTTTTTTTAATCGAGTCGAGATTTAGGATGCAGCTTACAGCATATTAATAGCATATCATATTATATGCTATCAACTAGCTAAAAAACCGGTCAAATCTATCCGGTCGGACTTATATTATTATTTTTGTTGTCTGTCTGTCAATACCATTTATCTCGAGATTGCGTGGAGATATCAAGCAGAAGTTATTATCAATTATTCAGGTCCACAGTCTCTGAGAGCACATAAAACTCTAAACATTAACTAAAATAAACAAGCATTTATCCATCGTTTTTGCTGCATTTTATAAGAAGTTCATCGCGTAATCAAAATTTATGGGTTAAGTACTTCACGTGGACGTAAAAAATCCAGTATGAAGAAAATTAATGAGCATTTTTTTAAAAAACATTACAAACTTATATTTGCAGTTCATTTCTTAAAAAATGAGTGTATATGGGCGTGCGTGGCGGCAAACTAAAGTTTATAAACTTTATTTGTCGCGTTATCAAAACCTATAGAGCATTTCACGTACTAGACATATTTATATATTTTGGCAAGAAATGAGAACTTGTAGTAGTACTGTATGCGGTACGGATTCCTAAAAAGAGTATAATATAGCTAATCAATTCTAAATTACTCCCTTTACATATTAAATTTATTAAATATATTGAGCATTCGTAGCAAGAACTTTAGTTTGTATGAACATTCACTTACACAGCTATCTCTGAAGGTCGTTGACGTACGAGTATACCTAAATCAATTAAGCGGAGCGTGGGTTTGGTAGTCATAACATTTTGCGTCATCGGTATGCCTCCAATGAATAAAATTGTTTTGGGAATTTCCTTATTCGGATACGACTAATAATATATTATGGTATAAAAACTAAAGCACTTTTGTGACTTAAAAACATAAAATGGTTTTAATATATCTGGGTATTATTGTTTTAACAAGCACCCAAAACAATAAGAATTCAATTAACTAATAATTTACACCTGTTATTATTTACAGTTTTAATATCTGTGTCTTAGTAACAGTCTTAAAGTAAACGATTACGAATAGGGAAAAAATAAAAACATATACTTTTACATTTTCTAATGTCATAAATAATTGAAATTGTTTAAAATTACTTATGTAAATATTCATATTTTTAGGGTTCCGTACCTCAAAAAATATATATAACTTTTTTGTCTGCCTATCAAGACCATTTTTCTTAAGATTAAAGAAGGTATCCTATATGAAGCTGAAATTCTAAATCAACGCAATCAAAAGTTTAAGATATAAGAATTTATGCATTATTTTTGTTGCATTTTATATAAAACTCGCATTGCCATCCAAAAGACATTACAAAGAAAATACCATTACAAACCTATGTTATTTGAAGTTAATTTCATATAAAATAAGTTCACACGCTATCCAACTTAAATTTATCAACTTTTATAAGTTACGTTTCCGTTGACCTACAATCATGAAATTGTTACGGAATCCTCGGTGGGTGAGGCTAGTATAATGCGCAAAAGTTCTTAAAACCTTATTTCAGGGCGGCCACAAGCCGAGACTCTTCAGCCATAGTATACCACCTGTTGACCATTATCATTGAAATTTAGAAGGCAAAATTTCCAAAACATTAATTTTGTTGAGTTGAAGAACTCGATGCTGGGTTTTGTTTTACTGGTGAAAATCAAACCTAGAATCATCCTGCTTGCAGTCAATGGCGGTTCCACTGCACAACGTAGTGTCAATTTTCTATGTTTTTTGTTTGTAAAAGAAAACTGCCTACCATCGTTAATGACGTTTTGCTGATCTGCCATCATCCGCAATCCGTAATACCTCCTTAATACTTACATATAAATAATAGTGACATAATAGTGGTTGCCTCACTATTATGGTTCTTTATCGATTGTTCCAGATCTTTCGCTTTTTTGTGTCCTAAAGAGATATTTCATAATTGCTTATAGTTTAACTGAAATTTTAAGGTTTTTCATTCGATGTTCTAAATTTAGGATTTTTTATATGACGTCAATGGAAAATAGTTATCAAGCTCAACTTGTTGAGACAATATGTCATAATTTTTTATACATTAGCTGGACTAGCATACATCAACATCAGGTGTACCAAATATCTTTAAAATCACTTATAACCTAACGTCCTGTACAGGCCTTACATACAACTAAAAGATTTCATCATGTAGTTGATACAACTAAAAGATTTTATCATGTAGTGTAAGAGACAAAAAACTTAAAAAATAATATATTCTTGTTCTACTTCTTTCATCATTACTTACATTCCGAAATCGATTCGCAAGGATTAGTCCCACAATGGTGTTATGCGTGTAATGTACGACATAGCTGAAGGTGAAGAGGGCTAAAGTTTTAAAGCATCAACAGCAGGAATAAAGTTTCGAATTTTTAATTAATACTTTCTTACAAAAGTGGAGTAACATACTTTTAAACTTCATATTCGCAGATGCCCAAACTAACCTATCGTTTGGGCATCTGCGAAGGACTTTCAAACTAAAAAAACAAGTAAATTAAGACAGACTTTCTAACTAATTGAGAAATTAATCTAAATAAATAACATAAACAGAGGTACCTTGGCCGCCTAACAATGTATCTCATACGAGGGCTCTTATTAAGACTTCGCAGTGGGCAATAGAAAGAGCAAGTATTTCCTTACGTCAAAGTACCGTGTTCTTATGTCATTATGGTTTTTTTTTCATCTAAAATATTGCGATAATAAATATTATAATTAATAGGTATTAACTTAGAGCTTTTGGAGCCAGTCGTGGCTCAGGGGCACAAATTGTGACTGTGAATGCGACGATGTTGCCTATTCGATTCCCACTAAAATATTTATTACTAGTAGGCCTCCCGAGGCTTCGCTTACATCTTTTGTATTTAATTAATATTATTAAAATGTATTTAGGGGAAAATGGTTTCTTATTTTAGTATGTTTACAGGGTGGAAGAGGCAGCGCTTCTTTTACGGAAACGGCATATAGGTAGGTATTTCGGTATTTTATTAGATTTTGCTCAAAAAAAAATCTTACCTATTGAATAGACAAATGTTAAGTTATTTCATATTTATCCGGGTACGCGCGCACAACAGACGCGGTTTCCCCCGTGTAAATCTCGACGCTGTGGGAACCCTAGGGTGAAAAGCTCATGTTGCACCATAACTTCCTTTATCCAGAGAAATAACCAGACAGAAAGAATTACAGGCATAAATTTTAAAGTTATTTGTCTGTGTTTTAGTGGTATCATGTAAATTACTATATTTTAAAATCACGTATATCAGCATAGATGTATAGATTATTTCAGTGTATTTAGGGAAAACTGGTTGGTTATTTTAGTATGATTATCTTACTGCTTAATAATACTTACTTAATAATCTTTTGATATTTTATTTGCCACAATTATCGTATTAAATAGAAAAATGTTCAATTATTTTTTATATTTATCTAGGTACACTTCAAACGTGAATTCCTATTTTGCAGGAATTACGGGATAAAAATAGCCTATATGTTGCTCCATAAACTCCTCTATAGGACAATAAAGGCCCACAATACTGGTTCAGTATATATTAAAATTGTCCATTATACCAAAAATATATTTTGCTATGGTGTTTTATTAATTCTTATTAATTTGCTATAATTATACTCAACATTTTAGTAATTATGATAATTTAGGTAAGCTATTATTACCACCATAATAATCTGCATTTCAAAGTCAAAAGTCAAAGTACAAAATATTCATCACGCTCAACAACTTTTGTTATGGATACATTTAATTATTTCTTATAGTTTTGCTCGACTATTATGGTTCTGCTTCAGATGTGGAAGTCTTCCTAGATACTGTTCAGAGCTAGTAGCTACACTACAAAAAAGTATGTACAAACAGTGCGTGTACAAACAAACAGACAAAAAAATTTAAATATCGAAGATTCATGTTCTATTAGTTATTTAAAGCTCTACATTGTTTTTTCGCAAATATATTCAATGTACAGACAGATTTTTTTACTTAAATATAGAATTCCATTAGTTTTGGTGTCGAGGCAAAGCGCGTTGTTGAGTCCCGCCACTCAACACGCAATGCCTCTAGAATTAGTTGGAAAATGACGAACGGGATGTTTAACACTAGGTCCCCAGGTTCCCTCTGCCTGTAACTCGCAGGTTCCCAGGTTCCCTCTGCATAGCAGGGTAGGCAGAGGGAACCTGGGAACCTGCGGGATACAGCGTGAAGCATAAAAAATCTGCTGGTAAACAAGAATGTATTAAAGTGTGTGTTAAACCTAATGTTCATCAGTTTTACAGTAGGTACTTGCAACAATTGCCAATTGAACTATGATTGATTACGCTGAAAGGACATGAGATATTAGTAAATAAACTAATATTTTTAAATTCAATCGTTATTTACGTATTTATCGGTATGTATTTTTAGAAAAAGAAAAAAAAATGCAATTATGTGTATTTTTCGTTTAGGACTTAATTTTATTTATATAATTGCTGATTTATTTGAATTAAAGTTTTTCACAATTAGTCGTTGGCCTCTGGAATAACTTTTTATATAGGCATGTTTATTTTCCTTTTAAAACGAGCGTTAAGCGAAAACTAGATCTAAGGAACTTAGTTATTTCACAAAGAATTGGAATTCAATAATCAGCCAAACCATTTTATACAAACAATGGCCTGGCGCGCTACGGTAAATGCTTGAACGGGGCATTCTTTAAATGTAAAAAAAAAAATTCTCATAATTTTACGTGGATCTGGATCGGTTAAAACGTTTGACCCATTATACGACTTAAGTAAGCGGCGTATGTCAGTATAATTCAGTATGTTATATATGTATGTATGGTGGTACATAAAATCTCTATATGTAATAAAACAGTAAAAATATTTTGTCTGTGTATTTAGTAATTTTGACTGAAATAGAGAGACGGACACTTAAAAAAAATAGTAGAAAGCAAAAATATATTTTTATAATTTCTTGTCTGTCTGTCTGCCTGTACGTATGACCACGTAAATCTGCAAAAATACTAAACCGATTTACTTAAAACTTTCACCAATTGTTTTGTTTTAACTCAGAATAGCATTTAAAGTTGTTTCATCAAAATCGGTTAATTAAAAAAAAAAGTTATCGTTATTTGAATGAACTCAAGGCATTAGTTTGCCTGCGAAAATTATATAGCAATCTATATCTATACTTATAATAAATGTATGATTGTTTATAATAAATTTCTATGTAGTAAAACGTTGTTTTCGATTAATATTATATATCAAGTGAAATTTAACATTAAACGGGACTTTTTAACTGTCCGAACAATTACAGTTTAACTTTAAGCCCAACAGATGGCGCTGTGCATAAAGCATCTTTTTCTGAATCGCGCTGGTAAGAACTTGGCTAAAGAATGACATTCGAAACGTCTTGGTTATATGATTGTTGATAAAAATATATATTTTTAAAGCACTATTGTTTATAGTACAAACAATAGAGTAAATAAAATTTAATTGTTGGTGAAGGTTACCTTTATAAATTATAACAGTCAAGTTTAAGTCGTAATTAATTCAAGACAGATAAAGGAGGCCAGTCGTGGCACAGGGGCACACAAGTGTTACTGTAAAACCGACTGGTTGTGGGTTCGATCCCCGCTCGAGGAGAGGAAATATTTACTTAAATTTATATTTCCTTTTCTTCGCTCTGGTGTCGAGGCAAAGCGCGGCGTTGAGTTCTGCAATGCGCCCGGAATTCGGCAGAAAGTGGGGAACGAAATGTCTTAACCTACCCTGCTGTATGCGGAATACAGCGTGAAGCTGAAAAAAAAACAGAGATAAAGAACGACTTGATCTTCAAAGAAATATTAAGTAAATACATAGATTCTTTGGTACGTTCGTTCGTCTGAAATAAATATATAATAAAAAAATATTTGTAAAAACAAAAACCCCGACTGCATCAAACTAAAAAGAAAATAAACAAATCCAACAGTTTATAAGGATTAACAGTCGGGACCTCTTTAAATCATGCGGGGTGCCTGGTAAAGATTTTATTGATTGAAGAATTACTTATAGGTCCCGATTGTTAATCCTAATAAACTATTGGGTTTGTTTATTTTCTTTTTAGTTTGATGCAGTCGGGGTTTTTGATTTTACAAATATTTTATTTTATTTTTCATTTTTTTGTTAGAATTTATTATGATAATGATAATCATGATACACCTTTTTGAAATCCAGAAACAGAGCTCTTGAATTTGATACCCATATTGTAGTATTCGAAACGATTTTTTTTTTCACTAATTCCAATGGCGTACCACAGCCGCCATGATTATTTTTTATTAACGTCACCTATCTAAGAACACTTGGGCTGCTACATATTTGAGGTATCGATACGAATCTAACGATACCTCAAATATGTAAATCCGTTCAGCGGTTCCGGAGATACGAGGTACTAAAGAATACTACATAAATACAAGATACGCGCGAAAAACATAACCCTTCCTTAGCAGTCGGGAAAAATATCTTAAAACATCCTTTCTACGTGTACTCTGTAATAACTACATATTTACCAATTGTACATTCAGCTAATAATATACGTAACTAATTTAAAAACTACAGCAATCATTTTATATATAATATTATTAATTCTTACCCAAATCAAAAATTTAACATTTAAGGCTGTTTCTGAAGAAGTAAGTTAAATTATTCACTGACATCAGATCATTTACCAGTGTTAAAATTATGATAAGACGTACATAACAAATTTTAAAAGAATGTAATGTTACAAAAATATATATGTATGATAAATAATTGGCTTTATGTCTCGATGCTCAAAGTATATTATTATAAATATCATTGCACAAAACAATTATAAAACCTTATAGAAATTACGATAATGTAGTAAAAAAATCTTATTGGAAGATTACAGATTAAACTAATAAAACATAATATTAGAAGTCATTATAGTTGTCAGTCAATTCTGTTTATTAAATGAATAATCATTTAGGTAAAGCGGGCGAAGCCACGGGCGGACAGCTAGTGCTGGAATATGTCAAGAAAAAGCTGTAATCCAGTGAACAAATATTAGAGATAGAAATTCAAAATTCCCAATCGGTGTCGGTGCCAGACTGGATTAAATACTTTATAACTTATTATGAGAATATATAATAACTTAAAAGCGATCTTTATTTTATTATTATGTATGTGTATTTATAATTTGAGGCCGGTTGTGGCGCAGTGGCACGAGGTGTGACGGCAAAACCGACTGGTTGTGGTTTCGATCCCCACTCGAGGAGATGAAATATTTACTTAAATTTATATTTCCATTTCTTCGCTCTGGTGTCGAGGTTAAGCGCGGCGTTGAGTTCTGCCACTCAACACGCAATGCCTCCAGAATTCGGCAGAAAGTGGGGAACGGAGTGTCTTAACACTAGGTTCCCTCTGCCTACCCTGCTGTGTGCGGGATATAGCGTGAAGCTAATTTAATTTAATTTTTTTTTTTATTTATAATTCAATTCTCCATTTTTTATTTAATTACTTTTTTACATACATACAAAATACGTCTTGGCACGTATTTTGTAGATATGCATTTACATATTCTTAATATTTTTATTACTACACTTATAGAATATCAAAAAGAATGAATTTTTATTTTCTAGCTAAGGCAAATCGCGACGTTGAATTCCGCCACTAAACACGCAATTCGTCTTCAAAATTCGGCGGAATGTGGAACGGAACGGAGTGGACACTAGGTTTCCTCTGTTATCAGCGGTATAAAGGAAAGAAAATAAAATTTGTATTTGTGTTGTTGTGTTTTACCATGTTATTACTTACATAGTTTAGATGGAGTTTTATGTTTACCAAATCGTTAAGTATGACAAAAATTTTCCATTGATTTTTTAAGTCAATGGAAAATTTCTGACATACTATAATAATTTGATGATATGCTTTAATTTTTATATGTCGATGTAAAATACTCGATGTTGATGATATTATTGTGAAATGTTATTTATTTTTCTTATATTTTAGCTGGTCCACTATAGTTCTACATCAGGTGTGTCTTCAAAATAAAATATAACCTAGACAAGATCTAGGACCTAGGTTTAGGTATTTAGGTTAGGTATCCAGGCCTAATAGCTATAAAAAATATCATTCAAATCGTCCGCAACTTGGTAGGTAGATGTATTCTGTACATCGGCTTACGATGCAATGCCACAATAAAATAAATAAGAATAAAGGGCGCTCCCCATACATGAAATTGAGTCTAATTAGATAAGTTTTCAAATATAACATTGAAATGTATAAAACATTTTTTTAAACTATAATTGTTTCTTTACGCTTCCTATATATTCTACGTGGTAGGTAGATAAAATATAGTGACATCATTTCCAATAGATATTTTCTTTCTTTTTTTATTCTACTCGTTAAACAGATAAAAAAGGAATGCCACTATAAAATAAAAATAAAAAATATCGATTTAGTTGAAGTACATACCTCCAAATCCAGATAATAAAAAAAAAAAAAATTATAAAAAGAAATATATTCATATAGTCTTTTGTGCATAGTTTGTGACTAATGATACATATATAACGTACTTATAATTGCAGGTTACTTACTACACATATATATATGAACTATAACTAAGCAATACCAATAATTAAAAGCCAACAAAGCTTGATATCCTCCAATATTTACATATTAAATCGCAGGGTGCAGGAGGCTGACGGGGTGACGTCACGCCCGCAACCATTATAAGTGCGCCCGCGCAGCCCCGCGACCATTCGCTAGTTTGCGCGTGAACCGCATGCCGCGTCACATCTGTACAGTGCTCCCGCGAATTTTGAAACAAGTGAACTATTGTGTGTCAAAATGCCGAAGAATATTTTAGCCGAGATGGGCTCGCAAGTGGGACTGACCCCCGCCCGACAAAATAAAAAGGTATGTTTTATTTTTTTTTATGGCACATACTGAGAGAAAGCCCTCTCCTTTGCTACTTGATATAGTTACGATATAGCACGTGTTTAAAATCTTGGACATTTTATTTTCTTGTTATTTATCAATCATTTGAAAAGTTATGTTTTTAATATTATATTAGATACAGATGTAAAATAAGCAAAGAACTACAGTCTCCCAAATAAAATCCTGAATTGGAGATGGCGATGGTATTTTCAGCTAAGCGAGTGATCGGGTTGTTCCGTCTCATGGTCAGACATAAATAAACCATGCGGACGCTAGAACCAATGTCAATATCGCTATTGTCACATTCAAAATTAATGTTTCTATTATATTACAATAATATATTTAAATTTAAATCCGTATATTACGAACTAGCGCAAAAATTCTATCACTGGAAACACAGAGCTTAAAGTAACTATTTATATATTTTTAATAGTTTTTATTATATGACATAAACTAATTCTGATTTTATACAAAATCTTATGGAATATTATTGCAAAAATGGAAATTAAATGAGCAAAGACGCAGTATAGGTATATATGTATGTATCGTAATTTTCTCATTCCACATTTTAATGAAGCGAAGCCGCCTGAAGCGAGGCCAAGATGTTTTTTACCTATTAACACCCATATTACATTACGTTCATATCTGTACTACCAAATTAACTTTGCTTATTTACTGAGGATAAATCCTGAATAGAGATATCGATTTAAAAAATCATTCAGACGCTAACCCACTAAGAATGACGTAGTCTTATTAACAGAAAAAAAAAATTATAGTAAGAATAACCTTAAGCTTATCCCTAATATGAGGCCAGTCATGGCGCAGCGGCACAAAGTGTGACTGTGAAACCGACTGGTTGTGGGTTCGATCCCCACTCGAGAAGATGAAATATTTACTTAAATTTATATTTCCATTTCTTCGCTGTCGAGGCAAAGCGCGGCGATGAGTTCTGCCACTCAAGGCCGCCAGAATTAGGCAGAAAATGGGGAACGGAGTGTCTTAACACTAGGTTCCCTCTGCCTACGCTGCAGTGTACGGGATACAGCGTGAAGCTGATTTTTTTATTATCCCTTATACGTGTAAGTATATGTTATCAATCTGATATAGACCATTGACGACATCTTACTATTTTGTATTGGCAACTATTATTACTATAATGTTGTGAATGCCATATATAATGTTAGTCGTAGAAACCGCTAAGCTTTTTAGAATTGTTACGTCATCTTAGGAATTTTCCTAATACTCAATGAATTGATTTGAATAATAATAATGTTGAAATATTTATAAGTTTGAATTTGTGTTAATTAAGTATGATCTGTTTATACCAGCATAAATAGTTTTTTTTTTAAATAAATGTTATTTTATATCTCACCATTGACCTTAGAGTAAGGAAAATTCTACTTATTTTGAAAACGTATAAAAATTTGAACGTAGCGATACTCGAACCCGCGCCTCATGGAAACCGACCATGATTTTTTTTTTAAATAATAAAAATTTTATCCTCCTATAAAAATAAATAATTTTTCAGTCGAAAAATTGAGATTAGATATTCAGTTTCTTCCTTGATGGACTTGGGTATCATTGCGTTTCCTTTTAGTTATCCATGCTCTGGTTAAAGAAATCGAGGAAATCAATATATTAGTATTTTTTTAGATAGTCGCTCAAATTAAGTATTGACCCTAATAAGTTCAGTCAACAGATCCTGATTCAGAACTATTGAAAGTATGTTCCTGCTTAACTAATTCCGATCTATAATTTTTGTTTTTCGTTCTATAATCTTAAAAGGAAACATCAAAGCTTCAAAGTACGTTCCCAGTACGAGAAATAAAGTCTATTTTTACTAGAATCTAAACAAGATGTGTGCCAAAAACAAGCGTAGGGCAATCACTGAAATAACTTCATGTCATAATGAATGAGAGGCGCACGTGGTGAGAGACGAGTCATTAGTTTTCCTGCAACAAACATATCTACTTTTAAATTTTAAATTATGTAGATATACATTAGAAAATGAAATATTTCATATTTTCATTTCTTCGCTCTGTTGACGAGGCGCGGCGTTGAGTTCCGCCACTCCACACGCAATGTCGCTAAAATTCAACGGAAAGTGGGGAGCGGATTGTTTTAATACTAAGCTTCCTCTGCCTACCCTGCTACATGCAGGATACAGCGTGAAGCTGTTTTAATTTATTAAAATATTTTTTTTTATCATATATCATTTATCATAAAAAATGCGCAAAATCTCAATGCTACAAATTTGTAAATGAAAAATTAACCAATTCCTTTTACGATCACTCATACAACGTGTAAAATTTAAAAAAATCTTTTATAATGTAAATGAATAAAAAATTTGCTTATTTGACATTGATACATACCTACAGTTGAAAAAGAGGCACTGGTGAACGAACTATTTCTATATGAACAACTATGTATTGTGGTTCGTCGAAACGAATATAAGACTAATTACTTACAAAATACCTTTAAATTTCTTAATTGATTTAATTTTAATTTCGTAAAAGAATTATCGTTTAATTATTTATTAATCTATATTACTTATATTAATTAAATTAATATTAATCAATGTTAACAAATTAACTATTAAAAAACTAATCTGCTAGTCATTAGTAAGATACATAAACTGAAATTAGAAAATAGTTAAAAAATAGACAAGAAACTTTGATTTTATTAATGAAACACGTTTGTATGTAATAATATAAAATAACTGAAGTTCTCTTTTATTAGATATTTTACTGTAAGTATTAAAAAGGTGATTAAAAATATTTCTAATTAATGCAATAATTAAAGTAAAAGTCGAAAATAACTGTTATCAACGTTCTGTTTTATCAACAAACAAATAAACCTTAAAAAAAGAATAATTCCACATACTAAAACGAGATGTGTTTAATATTACGCAGATCGCTAATAAGTTTGAGTAGCTGGACGCTAACGACCGCTATGCTAATACATCACACTCTCATATTATTTCTTCGTAACTACCTTTAAACGATACACAAATTATATACATATGAGTTTTTTTTACTTTGCAAAGATATATAAAAGATTTAAAAATAAGTAGATACTATTTAACTGAATATATAAACTTTTAAAATAAAATGTTAAAATGGTTCGCGTGTAAACTATATATTGTTTCATACAAAGAAAAACTATATAACCTACCTACCACTTATTTCAACAGAAAACTACTCTCTTTTTATAATATATTTTCATTTTTGGTTGTTGTTATTAGTATTAAAAAGGTCGTGGTATGTTATCATCATAATCCCCACACGTCGATTTTGATTTAACTTCAAATAATTTAATAAGCTATATATTATTATACAAATACTATTCGATGTTGTTAGCCGATACGTTTCAAGTGTTGTTTGATCAATACGTAGACATTATAGAAAGTAAATGACAAAGATTCAATAACCTATTTTTAATTGCATATATGGATATGTTCGTTTCTATCGAGGTATACGCTTAAAAGCATTCTCGTAAAAGATCGACTCGTTTTTCCGCCAGTATCCCTCACTAGGTTAAGATAGTATGTAGTTCAACTCGCTACTTACTTCAATCACTTTTCTATTTGTTTGCTTATAAATTAACCTCGTGTCAATTTCAATAGTTTCAATGACATTGTAATAAATTATATTTTACACAATACAAAATATAATATAGCTGAGCGAAGTGTCCACTCTGTATTGCATTGCGATTAGTAGCTGAGCGAAATAGTCTTAAGTTATAGAGGCCGTCTTGGTGCAGTGGCACAAGCGTGTGACTGTAAACGCGACGGTTGTGTGTTCGATTCCCATTCAAGTTAATATTTTAAATTTCCCGCTCTGGTAATAAAGGCGAAACCGCGGTTGAGTTCAGCCAACATGTTAACGCAAACTCAGCACACAATACTTCAAAATATTCAGCAGAAAATGATGAACGGAGTGTTATAACTCTAGGTTCCCTCTGCCTACCCTGCTATATAGCGTGAAAGCGTTGCATGCTAAAATTGACTGTAAATTAAAAAAATCTATACATTTTTATTAAATTACTTTCAGAGTATTAACAGAAGCCTATATAAAAAATATACATATGATCACATAGAAACAATTAAAAGTATAATTATATTACCAATTAATAATTATTCTAGTACATGTTTTTTATTCTTTAACAAATATCATATAAAAAAGGAAAATACACAATACAAAGCAAAATGATTCGCTAATTAGTACCTATCACGTAGGGGAAGCGGGGGCATAACGGGAACGTTAAATTGAATAATCATATATTTATTAATTAAAATTAATCACTTTTAAGGGATATTTATTAAGTTATCAATTTTAATATTACAAGCGTTTTAAGAAAACTCCAATATGCTCAGAGTAGGAGCAGTATTTGAACGCAATTTTGGTGTAATGTAATCTAAATACATTCTATATTTTTTCGTAATCAAACAAATGAAATGAAAAATATTGAAAAAAGTTTTCTGTTGCACAAAACAAGCGCGTCCACTATACTACACATGAGGCAAATACAAAAATGATGCAAAGTGATTGCCTATTAGAGAAGAAAAAATAGTTATTTGTATATGTGGGTGGCCTCGTTGTACCTCGCATCCCCGTTTTCCTCTATGTGTTTTTAATTGATGTAATATATGTCAATATATTTAATAATATATTGACATAAGTACAATAATCCAACCTCGCTCTTGATTTCTAAATTATTAATTGTAGGTTCTTGTTATTGCATCTTGCATCCAGTGACGTTGTTTTGATTGAATAGATTGGTTTTATTAGTGTGACGTTACAGCGCTTGTTTACATTTAATAAGTATTGTTTTGTTTGGATACGTCAGAATCTAAGGAAAACATAAATAATATGTATTATATTTGTTGGGCTTTTTTCATCTAATATTAACGTAACAAACCGAACTTAGTATAGTTGTATTTTTTTCCTTTACAAACAGATTAATAATAAATATAAATATAATTATTATAATGCACATACTGTTATAATTTTATATTGATTATTTAAATTAAATATTAATAAAAAACATATAAAATTGTGAAATAATATATTGTAGTCGTAAGTACGCAAAGTATAATGTTGTAAGTAAATTACTTACAATATATTTTTTTAAAAGTTAATAAATTTAATTTTAGTGGTACCTACTATAAAGAATGATATTAACTATTATTCAGGTCCCTATACATTTTAATAGGTTAACTATTATTTTTTCTATCAACTTGATTAAATGTTTTACAGTTAATTTGATTTCAAAGTACATAGCTTACACACGTTTCAGCTAGAATATTCATTTCTTTTCTTCCCTACTTGTGAGCTTTTTGCAGATTTTACATATTGTTTACTTGTTTTGTTTAATAACAACAATAATAACGTAACTACTGTATTAAACTCAGTACAAGGTACAATACAAATTCATTACATACTATTTACAATATCAGTACAAAGGTCCACTTTGCTCCAGAAACAGACAGAATGTAATCAATTGCACTCAAGTGCCTTCTAATACTGTATATCAAACTTATTGAAATAATATTGAGTAAATGTTAAAAAAACTTCTGCGTTCGTCACGAAGAGGCCAGTCGTGGCGCAGGGGCACAAGAATGTGACTGAAAACGCGACAGGTTGTAAGTTCGATTCCCACTCGAGGAAATGAAATATTTAATATTTTAATTTCCTTTCTCTGGTGTCTTTACACTAGGCTCCCTTTGCCTACTGCTATATGCGAAATACAGAGAGAAAGTAAAAACATGTAAAAAAAACGTTTATGAACCTGTAGCTATGATGTTTATGAAACACTTACGCATATTTTGTGTTAAACAAGTATGAATGTTATCAAATCTTATCTTGTACTCAAATACTTCAATGCATTTTAAATTGATTTGTACTTAACACCCTCGTAGGTAAGCGCCTACTTTTGTTATGGACCTTGTATTTGAAATAATCGGTCGCGACAATGATAATAATAAAAGTTAATGCGAGCAAGTACATAAATATACTTCCAGCATTTCCCTGGTATGCCATCATTAAATTCTCGTTTGGTGGTAATAGTAAAAATGGGCTGGCAAAATATCTTTCAAATAAAAAAAAAATAAAATCAGTCCACAAATTATGGAGAAATCGTGGGACACACATAAAAATACAGTTGTGGAATATGGAACCTACTTTCCTTTTTGGAAAAGAAGTCGGTTAAAAATAAAATAAACATTTTGTAGGTAAAATTAAAATAAATATATTATTTTTGGGTTGAATAAAATTTAAGCTAAGCATCATCAACTTCTTAATTGCTAAAATAAAATAGCTTCATCAGAATCCAATAAATATTTCCTTCAATCTTTAAAAGAGGGTCTAATAGAGATTTCCTTAAGGAATACATTTGTTTTATTAAAAAAGCACATTTCATTGTATACATAGTCTCTATATTTTTAACTAAAAGGACTTTAAACAAAACATAAAGATATTAATCTATTGTCTATTGTGAAGAATGATTATCGTTAGTACAACCGAAGGACAACGAGTTATTTCCGCGTCGCATGCGCACAGGTAAAATAATTATAACAATTTATAACGTTTATTTATTACTAAACTAAAGAAATAATAGAACATAAAACGTGATGGTGTTATTTCAAAAATCTTACTTGTATGGCATGATATTTTATCCCCATTATGATAAAAGTCCAGTTGTGGCCAGTCGTTGCGCAGCGGCACGAAGTGTGACTGTAAAATCGACTGGTTGTGGGTTCGATCCCCACTCGAGGAGATGAAATATTTAATTAAATTTATATTTCCACTTCTTCGCTCTGATGTCGAGATTAAGCGCGGCCTTGAATTCTGCCACTCATCACCAATGCCTCCAGAATTCGGCAGAAAGTGGGGAATGGAGTGCCTTAACACTAGGTTTCCTCTGCCTACCCTGCTGTATGCGGGATACAGCGTGAAGCTGATTTATTCATTATGATAAAAAAAATCTGAGATTGTGTTTAAATTGATTTCAATTGCTTGACTCCAGTTCAATGCAGTGCAAAGTGTTAAGATAACGATTGTCACTTCCTCTGAGCTGCATTCGCAACTGGACGTATTATGGACAGGATTAGAAAGGACTATAATAGCGTGTGACGTGTGAAATACTATAACATAGTGAGCCATAAAATGGGCGTTTTTCTTGCATATTTTAGGTGATGTTTTCATTTTAAAATAAGTTTTAACTTTTATTATAATATCGTTTTTGTGGATTTTATTACTCAGGCGTACTATTTTAATCGCTGTCGTACGTGTTTTCGTCAGTTTTACAGTTCTCCTTAGACCTAGCTGTTTCAGATTCCAAAGCCCAATGGTTTTGGATGGGCGCTGTCTGAAAATTGGCCAACTGAATAAAAAAAAAATGAAGAGTACTTTAGTTAACATAATTACCTATTTTTTGTTGTGATGATTTGGAATGTACCAGGTAGTTGATAACAATTATAATAAGGAATTATTTTTCTAACTATTTAATCGTGATATTTAAAACAGCTGTACTAACAGAGTATCATACTAGGTCATATTAAGTATAAAAATCATGTGTACTGAGGATACGGGTTGTGACTGCCCACGCCGTTCTACTTACACTGATGAATGAGTTAACAATAGCACGGCTTACGTTGGTGTTTATATTATGCTACTAGACACGCCTCCCGGTCACACTTGACATTGCTAACCGAAAAATATATACATATATGTATAAATATTAACATCGCTTGTATTTGTAATATAAATTTTTATTTGACCGTAAAGTAACATGAGAAACTTAGTAGATAGTTTACATTATTTATACAAATTACAAAACAAGGATAATAATAAAACTTTATGTAAATGTTATATTCAAATGTCTATAATAATATTTGTATAGCGTACCTACATGTTATACATATCTTCTTATGGGTATTATTTATACGTGAGTGTTTTTATAAACTAGAAGGAAACTAGATGACACAATCTCTTCAGACAATCCATGTCGGGTATTTCCTCTTGTTATTCAATCTTTTTCGTTAAATTAGCTAGAGTAAGTACTTTACTTTAGATATATATCTATTTTTACTAAAATAAATATGTTTTTTTTATAAAATAATATATATATTATTAATTATAACAAAAAAAAATATTATAAAAAAAGAAACAATATGGCTCAACGTATTTACGAGATGAGTCACAAATGTTTGGCCTTGAATATCGATCGAAGTATAAAATGATATGATAACCTGGTGACCTCAACTGGACGCACGTCTAGTGGCATTTCCTCTAGTCTGGGAACAAAATAAGTAAATCGACTTGGTCGGGACTGTCGTGTACAAAGGAGTCGTATATTTTTCAAGTATTGTTAAAATATACATATTTGTTAGTTGCCAACTATAGAGTAATAGTTTTCTCAAATAATGACCTGGTTAGTAGCTGTTAATTGTATTTTTTACTCGACAGCGTGACGCAAAGTAGAGTAATGTGTTTATTAGCTTAAGACCTTAGCTTCAACTGAATGCCATAAAAAATCTCCGTGTGAAGATTTAATTGCTTGAAGTCCCGACTGTTAACCCTAAATAACCATTGG
The DNA here is from genome assembly GCA_013421005.1 of Heliconius erato x Heliconius himera. Classification (NCBI taxonomy): domain Eukaryota; kingdom Metazoa; phylum Arthropoda; class Insecta; order Lepidoptera; family Nymphalidae; genus Heliconius; species Heliconius erato x Heliconius himera. Next base: position 38,664 of record JAATLQ010037792.1, on the reverse strand, counting down.
GCCTATTTGTTCTTTTTACTTTTATGAAGTCGGGTTTTTTGTTTTTTTACAATTACTTTTATCCCAGATACATAACATGTTGAATGGCAGAACGCAATTCAAGGCTCTGTCTGACCAAATAAGAAAAAAAAAGGAAATATCTTAAGCATAAGCAGTTCAACACCTTTTTCCATCTATACCTATCTACAATTCTTTTTTTTGGTTGCAAGAATTATTGTATAACATTCTCTTAAAAAAAATATTTGAACATACACGTGTAACTATAATATATACAGAGTAGAAGTGTCAGCACCACTTTAAATGAAACCACAGTTTTAACTACTGTACAAAAAAAAGCCTAATATAATTATTATTTTTTTCCCAAAAATGAAAAAGAGATTTTTTCAAACAAAGTAAATATTAAGATATTGTTGTAATATAAAACACCATCTGTCATGAACGATGCACGCACACATAAATCTATAAAAGGGAAACCGCCGCATACGTCTCATTCCGAAATCGTGTTGTAGGTATTGGCGGCAAAGTTCAAAGTTGATTAACCTTTAGTAGTATTTTTGTAGTTGTATGTGTTTACGTTATTGGTATCTATTCGTAACTGCGTCACACGAAATACAGGTATGGATAAACATCGTAAAATGAAAAAAAATCCTACGTCTAAACTGTTGAGGTATCTTGATTAATTTCTTTAGGTATGGGTTTTAAATATTTTACGCTATATGTGTTCTCGTAAAAGGAGCGCTGACACTTCCATCCTGTATATTTCGCAAATAGATATTCCTGTAGACTGACATACATTTGCGCGCACGTTAGTACTTATTCGTTATCTGATACTTGGGAATAACCTGTTCCATAAGTTAGTGAATCTTATATTAACCTGTAGGATGTTAGTGCTTAAGAAAAATTTAAATAAATTTTCATATAAATAGAGATCAATTTAACTAATTGTGTAAATAGGCTTTTCGTATTTTTTTTTATAAAAGTTTCTTGAAATAATATCTATGGTACATATCATGTAAATTATATCAGACACGTAAAAAAATTATAGTGTTTCGATAAAAAATCTACGCTACTTCAGTTTCGTGATTATTTCGTTATTATTTTATGTGAATAAAAAATTATAATGTACAGGAATTGTGAGATAAGATACTGTTTTTTCAAAATTTCTCACTTTAATATATTTGGACAGTTCAAAAATAAAGAAAACATTTCTTTTTTAAATTAAACAATATTAAAAAGAAGGTTCAGATATGATTTTATATTCATAAGAATGGTAGGTACTTTTCGCTAACAAAGTAAACGAAACGGTAACAAAGTAAACGAAAAGTACTTACATAAAAACATATCTGAACCTTCTTTTTATTATTGTTTAATTTAAAAAGGAAATGTTTTCCTTTCCTCCTTTCTTAAATTTTAGACGATCTATTATGGTCCTTCGCTATATGTTCTAGATCACAAAATTATATAAATATATCAATACCTGTCAGGCTTAATAACTTTTGTTACACATTTTTTTACTGTTTTATTATAGTATAGATATAAAATGTATATGTAGATTAAGATTAAAAATGTAAGACAATTATATAAATATTAATTATTTGAGCAATTGCATTGGTGTGCAATAGCATCTCATTTTGCTCAATCAACCTACAATCTGAGCTGTCGGACCGGTTACATGCGGATTTTACTGGTCGTGCATTTTACCTGTTGCTGCATCGATCGAGCGGCCGTCGCCTTTGATGAGTTTTTACATTTGAGGCTTAAACTTAAGGTTTATATTTCTATAGAATATTCATATCGGAAACATTGAAAAGTAGTAAATATTAGGACAAATCATTCTTTTATTTTTTAATATATTTCTATATTATGGATGTAATTTTATTTAAAGGCTTTAACAAAACCTTAAGGAAATAGATATTTTTTATACTTTACTGAAAAGTCACAGTGGGTCCGTTATGATTAATTTCGAATTAATAGTTTATTTTTCTCAATTATGTATTAGAAATTTATATGGTAAAGATAACTTAGGCATAATACAAAAGTTTCCTATCTAGATAACCTATAGAAGTATGTGGCCTTATGTTATATATAGGTACTAAAATTCCTACAATTACTTTATTTAATTACATAGTCTATACACGTGAAACAAGTATACTTCTGTTTTCAAATCAAACTGAGGAAAACGTCCACTAACTGCAAATTCTACTTATATTTGAATAATCTTTATTTATTTTAACAAGCGTTACGTTACCTATATTCAACAATCTAAGACGATTATTGAAATTAGATTCCATAATATATATACATAGTGAATTAAAGTGACCATGCACATATATTTTTGTCTCAAAGTTCTGTAATTACGCAAGAGTGACGCCTAATGTAATTAAATATGTCGAAAGAAGGCATTTGAAAGTGGTTGAGCTGATGTGATTTGTGCAGTGTTCGCACGGCACCGTCCCGCAGTGGCGACGCAATAACGACGCTCCACGTGCTCCCATAGAAGAGGCAGACCGGTCGTCGCGGGGAACCGGTCTTGATGGAAAATTTTTGCTTTCCTCCCTCTGCGGGACAAGGAGCGGTGAAAGGAACGATCAACGGTGAAACTATAATATTTATGAACATTATTTGTTTCTGTTATGTTTTTATTCTATTATATACTTTGAATTTTGCAATTATTTAAATTATATTATGCCCTTTTTGTTTTTTGTTTGTGTAAAAGAAAATTTTGTTAGTACGTAATAATTATAATATATTTTACTTATGAACACCACTGGCCCATTTATCCCAACTCTTCTTAAATTTACGAATTTTCTGACGCATATTATCGTGTATAAATTGTTATAAGTATACACAAGTCCAACGTGGTTTAATATGACAAAATCCTTACTGGTAATCACAAATTCATAGAAAAATTGTAAGAATATTATATTATTTTCAATTTTTCTAACTGCATGCTTATTTCTATATTTGCGGAAATATTTAAGCAAGAGAAAAATAATGGATTAAACATTATTTTTAATTAAATAAAAAGGCTTTGCATAAGCGACGAGTCGTATTTATTTATAACTATTTAAATAAGCTGATCAGAAATAAAGTGTCCTTACTGTTTATTTACATATTGTGCATATAAGATACTTGGAAACAGGCGTGGAATCTTTACAATTACAACAATGAAGATGATTTTATATGTAAATGGGATATCAACGACGCAGTTGTAGTTTGTATGTATAATAAGTATAACTTTACAAGTTATAGAGGTCGTAATTTTTTTTTTGTGTTAAATAAAATATTTACACCAAAAAGAAATTAACGTCCTCTATAACTGTTTTCGTTATCTGTTGGCCGCCCGCAACTACATTTATGTGGTCTTTATAGCCCGTGGCATTATCTTTCAATTTACCATTTATTGTCATAGGAACTTGCAGATAACGTAGTGTCAAGACTCTCTGTTCTCCGCTTTCCACTCAAATTTTAAGATAATGTGTGTTACAATTCAACGCCACGCTTTCTCTCACCGGAGCGGGAAAACAAAAACAATTTATTCTTCTAATTGGAAATCGAACCTACCGGCTCACACTGTGCCACAATACCACGATAACTTATTCTTACAGTAATTTTTATATATCGATGGAAAATATCTATCATGGTAAACAACTGTTACTATGGCGGCATTTAATTATATCTTATAGTTTAATTGGACCGCTATGCATGAGCGAATCTAGAGATATAGAGATACTCCAGAGGAAGCACTTTGAAATTATACTTTTTTGTAAAGGTTTGTATTATAAATTTTTCAGTGTAATTTTTTTATTCGGCGGAATTTTTTTTATTATATTATTACCACTCGGGCCCCCACTTTTCCTACGTCCATACTACTTTGGGCGTAAGAAATCTACATCAGATAGTCATTAAAATCAAATAATCCTGTTGTTCCGTTTATGTGCGTGTAACAACAAACAAACGGATTGGCAGCGAAAAAACCTTAAAATCATAGATTCATATTCTATTTTATCACAAATGTAGATATTCCATATACAGATATAAATTTATAACTGTTATACTATATCATCTCGCTATTATTTTACGGAGTAGCCAAAGTTACTTCCGCCTTCTGGTGAAGCAGTCCGCTTTCCTGGTTATAATGTGTTACATGTTGAATAACAGAAGGACACGTCGCTCGAGCTTACTAAAGTCTAAGCTACAGTCATCGAGTACACAGCTAGACTTATCTCGTTGGCTACAATAGCCTATCATAAAATATCTATCATAAAATATATTTTAGAAGTTCGTATACAATAATAATAAAATTTTTGCCAATCATATTGAAAAGTTCTTGCCGTAATGAAATTAATATTATAATATACTATATAAAATTAGTTTTCTTATATTGAAGAGATACATATCGACTTATACTGATTTGATTAATAAGATTTATATGCAAGGAATTATATTCATTATATATTTATATTAATTTAAATTCATATAAAAAGCCCAAGGTAATGTCGTTCTGGTTGTAAATTAATTTATATAGACGTTTAGATATTACGTATACGACCTACATATTATTTATGTTTGAAAACTACAGTATGTTGAGAATACAAGGAAAATATTTCAAATACACGTAAAGAAGGTTATCAAAGTTCAAAAAAAATTAAATTTATTAATAAATATTTAATATCATATTTTGAGTTGAATTGTAGATAACAAACTTTTTTAGTTTTGTGAGTAAACCGTCTAGGTGTTTTTTAAGTTGATACATTATCATTTACTATTTTCAAATTTTGATTTGAAAATATTTTGATTTGAGTATATAATTCGAGGCCAGTCGTGGCGCACCGGCACGAGGTGTGACTGTAAAACCGACTGGTTGTGGGTTCGATCCCCACTCGAGGAAATGAAATATTTACTTAAATTTATATTTCCATTTCTTCGCTCTGATGTCGAAGTTGAGTTCTGCCGCTCAACACGCAATGCCTCCAGAATTCGGCAGAAAATGGGGAACGGAGTCTCTTAACATTAGGTCCCGTCTGCCTACCCTGATGTGGGATGCGGGATACAGCGTGAAGCTGAGTATATAATTGTTTTTTTTTAGCAAATTCACTATTACTACATACATACTTAATGATTAGTAAAAACGTTATACATATTTTTTTAAATTTAAAATCTTAATATATCACGTACAATACGACGGCACGCCACTGTCTCATGCCGACGACGTGGTATCGACAAGAGAGATGCATGTGCATGTATGTACATGCAAAGCGGCAGTAGCAGCTCCGGCTGTCAGTGTCAGGCACTACGCCAACTGCACATCACTTGAATGTATTAAACACATTCCCATAAATACTATTGATAATCACATGTTATAATTTATCTTTCGGCGATACTTTTATTAGATTTTTTTCTCAAGGTCACAGACCATAGGACCCCTAATTTTTTTCTATGTATCTATAAGAATATAATTTGTTCGTTGGTTCGTGGTATTTTGGTATGTACACTACCTCACAGGCTGTGTACGCAGATGTCTGACTGGAACTGTTCAACGATGACAACATATATTATAAATACGTAATATAATGTATGTTGTTTAATTTTTCTATATATTTATTGTAAATATCACCTAAATAAATATAAGTATTATTTAAATTGAATTATACAATAAATTAGTTGTCACTTATTATAAATAAATAGCGTTTTTAATTTATTTTTACAGAATTTATATGTAAACATATGTATATATTTTGTAGACATTTGTAATACAGAACTTAAAAATAATTTGAAGCTAAATATTTAATAATAATTATAATCTAGAGAAGAAGAAACTTGGTGATTTACAGAATTTCTGAAAACAAGAATTAAATTGGCAGGCGCCGGCGTCGCGTTACGTTTGCGTTGCGTCGGCGTACTGACGTCGATTGGCTGTGGCTAGCTCGTTAGGCAAAGATTGATTGCTTTTTAAGTTTTCCTTTATATTTAAACTTTTGTCTAAATTTCTTCGAGCATGGCATCGGCTAAAATAAAACCTAAAAGTAAGAAATACCATTTGTAATTTTTCCGGTAATTTAAGTGATATTATGGTATATTATGCGGGGACGTTGAGTTATATTTATAGATTAAAGCTAATCACAACTCTTTCTTTATTTATTAAATTACAATGTGGTATTGAACTTGTCACAATGACTAATTATATTTTTTTATTTTAAAATTACGACATCCTTATGAAAATTCTTTTGTGACCCGGGGTAGGGGCAGAATAGGGTTTCTATTTTGGAGAAGTAGTAAATCAGATTCTCTTTATATTTTAGTTATCAATACTTGCATAAGCTATATATGCCCAATGTACACATGGATGACACATCACCCAATACTTCAATGACTTAAAATACGTATTATTCACCTATATGTATAGTATGCCCCCGTCTAGGTTTTCAACGCCTGAGTGAGCTTTTTGAAGTCCTTGTTTCATTTTGATTTAACCGCTCATTTGAACTTGACGTCAACGTCTTAGCTTGCTATTGTTCTTTATATCTGCTTTATGCCCCGTGAATATATCCCATTTATCCCCTAAATCTAACATGGAACACACAAAACACACAAAAATGTGTACCATAAAAAATTTTGTTTTATTAATTTTATTTTATTTTTCATTAATTTTACAGTACATGTTTATTTTAGTAATAAAAAAAATAGGTGAAAAGATAGCGAAAATATTTTTTTCTACAAAACACACACAGTATACTCACCCGTCACCGGTAGTAAGGGCTGATGCTAAATGGTCTTCTTATGGAGAACGAATAGTGTATTTCTTCCCCTTCCCCTATATATGTTCAAAAAGTTAAAGAATTTTAAAATCACCGTAAAATGTTTCTCAATTTTATGCTGTAATGCTGAATATTAAATGGAAACTTGGCAAGCGTACGGTCCGCACTACGTCATTTGTCTAAACTAATTGTTATAATATACATTCATCCACGAACATCCAAATGTCTTTAAAAGATACTATAGGACTACACACATATATATGTCTTCTGATATTTTAATTATAAATAAGAATATTTCTTCACTGTTATTTTTAAATTTAAAATAAATCTGCAATCATAGAATGACGCAAGTTTCTCGTTATGTTGGTACGATTGAAATTAATATAAGCAAAACTCTGCAAGAGTACCGAAGCCTGAGTTTAATTTTGATATTAGTTTTCTTTTTATTTATTGTAAGTGTTTGAAATCGTGCTATCCTACCAATATTATAAATGAGAAAGTTTGTTAGGATGGATGTTTGTTCCACTTTTACGCAAAAACAACTCAACGTATTTAGATGAAACTTTGCAGCAATATAGCTCATACATCAGAATAACAGATAGGCTACAATTTATGTAAAAATTTTGTATAATTTAGCTTTAAAGCGGTCGAGGCCACGTTTTGGTCGCTAGTAACTCTATAAAGTAAGTAGTAAATTTATCTCATAAAAGGACGAACCGGTATCGGCAGAGCAAGTTTTTGCTACAATTTAAGCAAATGTTTTTATAACTTCAAATAGTATCTAATTTATCATTTTGCGACAAGTCCGGGAGTAATAAACATTAAAATATTATATCTTCTGATTAATAATCTTATGTCGGGGTTATAATCTAAATATAATGAAAAGTAAATGCTTTCGATTTCTACGATATTTACTTTACGATACACATTCTATCAGGTATGTATATGTATATTTATTGTATTCAAAATATGTACCTCGGACAGTATGTACCTTTGTGTATATTTTAGACCAATAATAAAGAGGTTAACATTTATGAAATGGAGCGTAAAAATAGTAATTATTATTTTCAATTTCTAAGGGCATAAGTCCTGCATTTTGTGCTACGTGTTTTTGTACATTTCACCTTTAAATTGTCAAATAAGGTAACTACACATTAAAACAATATTTACCTGATTAAAATTATAAAGGATAAAAAAAAATAAAAAAACTTTAGACGTATAATAAACTTATTTACACAATTAGAATTTTCTGTTTCAGGGGAACTTTACGGAGAAAGTAAATAAAAATATTAATAAAATAAAACCAGTAATAAAATCTAATATATCGACCATTTATATTCTTATAGATATTTTTGTAAATTCGTACCTCCACTCCAGTGAAACTAATGGCACAAACTGTGCCATATAAACATATTATGCATAATCATATATACATACTTAATGACTACGCCATTCAAAATAGACTTAATAAACAAGAGTGCGTCAAGGACATGTTAGTTCGATTACCACTCAAAAACTAAATATTTTAATTTCCTCGCTTTGGTGATGAGACAAAGCGGGGCGTTGAGTTCCACCATTCAACACTCAATGTCCCCAGAATTTGGCGAAATGTGAGAAATGTAGTGTCTTAATGGGGAACCAAGTTTCTTAACACTAGGTTCCCTCTGCCTACCCTGCTATATTCCGATTTCAGCGTGAACCTAAAAAAATAAAAGCTTAAATTCCATATGCTGAAACATGTCGTAATTTTATAGTTCTAAGACTACTTTTAAATACCAACATTTAAGAATTATTTTATTGAACTATTTATATACATAATATTAACTTTAATTCACGAAATACAAATCAAGAACCCAAGCATAAGATTTATAAAATTAATATCACATAATAATATAATAATAATTAGACAGAATAGATTGACAACAAAAAAATAGTTTTCCAAGTCCGGTTGCTAGTGAGTTAGTGTAAACATAGTGATTATTAATAATAATAATTTATAATTGTTGGCGGCCTCAAAATTGCTAACATTTTTTCTACGGTGAGTGATTTTATGTAATGTCAACTTTATGGAACGTAGAAGAACGTGCTTGGCTGGTTTGGGCACGTTGAACGAATGAGTGATAAAAGAATGGCAAAAAAAGTTTTTGATGGAAAAGTGAGCGGTAAGAGAGGTAGGGGGAGACCTCAGTTGATCTTCGAAAATACAGTATCAAAGATACTGGAGGAAGGTCACGTAAAAAGCATGAGGACCCCCCGGATGGCATGTATGAAGAGGTTGATGACAGTGGACGAGGCGGAAGAGGTATGTAGAGACCGTAGCGTTTGGCGCTCCTTTCTCCCCGACTACCCTACTAGGGATAAAGCGTGAAGCTAGCTATAGTTATTATAACTTTATGGAAGTAGGCACGGTTAAAATAAAATATCATAATACATTTTATAATTACACCTTCAAATTCAATTCCTAGAAACATCGAGTATACGACTCTGAATCATGGAGCTTAAATTAGATATTATTCGTATAGCGTTCATCTTGTTTGTAAATATTTAGCAGTAGCTCAGAATTTAGTGGTTTTTAATATTATTAATGATTTTCAAATTAAATTAGTATTAGGGTGACTGTTGGGACCTATAATTAAATTAGTATTCTTAAAAACATTGAAATAAATACGAAAGTATTGTCTATTCCATTTTGGAGTAATTCCAACTTAATAGATTAGTATTCGTATTTTAAGATATTACTAACGTTGAACAATTTCGCTTATAAACGCCGATGCTATGAACAGCCATACCAAAATAATACAATGCTGCTTCTTATATTGTGACAGACGTATGTATAGACAATGTAGATATATAATTAATTGATACTAACAACTAAGTAATTTATTAAAAATCCTGTTGCAATATAAAATATGTTTACAGTGTAAGACTAGAAATACCCAATAAATATACAAATAGTTATGTAGGTATGTATATTATAATTCATATTATCTCTTTATATTTCATTTCATTTAATTTAGTATATTTTATTTTATATGCAAATTCGGGATTTTTTTAAATGAAAAATGTCAAAATGTCAGATATATTTATTTAACGCACTTAGTCTATAAATTTACTTATTTGGATAATAAATTTTATATATAATTTTAAAAAGAAAAAACAAATAACATAAATTATCGCCATCGTCGGTATAAAATATTAAATGTCGAGTTTCCTCACGGATAATTGCAACAAGGTAAATATATAGTAATTAGAACGCAAATTCTAAGTTATTTTCCACTAACCAAGCGGCGGCCACTAGCTACTAGCTAGGTCAGGGGTTCCCAACCTTTTCTTGTTCAAGGAACACTTCTATATCATTTTCAGTAAGAGGGACCACTATGCATGTAGGTATAATAAAAATTAATTGTGATAATCAAACAGAAACTTCGCCTCACCATCCCCAGTCATAAAATTAAAATCATTCGCGGACCATATTTAGGCTTCTGCGGACCACTGGTTGGGAACCACTGAGTTAGGTGATCAATGTGTTCGGTATTTCGAGTATCAAGCAAACACTCTCATGTATGACCGTCGTTTAACTTCAATATCTCGCGTGACATATGTTTAAATATTTATTTTTCTGTTTCTTTTGTATCATATAATTCGCTTACAATGATTCGTTAGTTCGATTATACGTTTATGAAAATAATGGTCGATCTTGCTTTTGTGGACTATTTTTAATTAAGTTTAATAGGCTTAAAACATTTTCAAGATGTTGAAAATATAAAAGTATAGCTAAGATTGTGTAGGTATCTGTTTAAATAATTTTATAATTATTAAAGGCAGAGGAACCCCAGTGTGGCCGAACTCAACGCTGAGCTTTGCCTCGACACTAGAGCAAAGAAATTGAAATATACATTTAAATAAATATTTCATTTCCTCGAGTGGAGATCGAACCCACGATCGATCGCCACGACAGGCCTCTAAAATATGAAAAACGCGGCATATATTCTGGAAATATACCAGAATTTTGAATAACACCATATCGGCTACAGTTTAATTGGATTAGCCAATGCCTAATCATAAATGTTTACTCAAATAATCCTGTTTGCTCAAGTTTTGCGACATGTGAGTTCTAGCAATTTCCTTTTACAAAACCGTTCGCTTACGCCAAATGTCAATAAATGTAGGTAGGTGGGTATATTATTATATTTAGGAATATAATATGACTCTTGACTGATAATATTGGAAATAAGCTTGGTGTCATCAAATAATATTATTTTTTATATATAATAATAATTACTTCTTATTATATTTTTAACGATAAATATGATACCATCAATAAAGATTGCTTAAGTAGATCACACACACCAATTTTGGGCGTAACATAATCCCTTGGCTGTGTTTGTTTTGCTTCATCTTTTTGAATTAAGCTTTTCATATTTATATTGTACCTAATGACAACACTATTCTTAATTTCCGACAAAAAGATTCAAGATCGATGTGCATAGAAAGCTGTATAATTGCACTGGCTTGTAATGAAGTATTATTAATATTGTATTCCTTTTTACCTGAAAGAGCGACACACCATTCGTTTTTGTCTTCAACTCTTACAGTAAGAAAGTTGTGGGGGTAACAATGTTTAACGTTAAAGTTTATTCTCTCAGTATCTATTAAAGATATCTGAATGAAATTAAAACATGGCTCGATAGTATATGTAATAAGATTACTATAATATTTTTTTCTGAATTCGCAGAATATTATATTTTTTTTTTATAATTTATAATATTCCGCTAAGTAAGCTTATAGTTTAGGGCACTTTATATTACATTCCATAAACTGATGTCTACTAAAATTATATATATTATAATAGTTAGCTATCTATGCTATAAGTTACAAAAAAATTTAAGTAATAGAACATATCTTAAAATAAAAAAAAAACCGTCACGCGTACGTGCTTGCGCACTATAATAAAACTGAGTTGTTTTTCTTTGTAACAATGTTTATGGCAAGACTAAGTAGATATTTATTATCCAACATTTTCGAGGTACCTTATAGTGTCACAGTGGCACACCGTATGTTTGTGAATTCGATTCCCACTCGGCAAAATGAGTTATTTCATATATTCATTGCCTCCACTTTGGTAAAAAGACAGAGCACGGCGTTAAGCTTTACCACTCCATACACAATTCCTCAAAAATTTAGCGGTAAGTGGGGAACGGAGTGTCTTAATACTAGGTTCCCACAGCCTACCCTGCTATAATCGAGATACTGCCTGAAGCTATGAAATGAAATATTAACATTTGAAATATTTAAACAAGTATTTATCTTAGACGTTGTACTAGAAAGGATATAGAATAAATTTAAAAATAATCATTAAAAAATATCATAATCTTTGGTATACTATATGCATGTTAAATAATAAAAATCACTTTGTATTTTTTATACTATGTTAAGCACAAAGTGAATAATATTGTTTCTTAACTCTGTGTGCCTTGGAGCAAAATGTTAAAAAAACTTCACAATTACAAATGGTTCTTGTTGCCTTTATCAAATTAACCAAATAAATAGAAAATTAATTAAAAAAAAATCAGCTTCGCGCTGTATCCCGCACACAGCAGAGTAGTCAGAGGGAACCTAGTGTTAAGATATTCCGATCCCCGACGAAAATTAATTTAAATTGTTAAATAACAGTCACACCTTTTAGTAGCATCCATTGAAGGAAATAAATAATATCTCAAGCCTTTATCCCTTCAATTGTAGCACAAACGCGTAGACGATACGGATAGATGGCTAGTTGTAGTGATTGCGATATCCAAGTTGATAATTGAGACATTCGCACACAGGATGCCAGTCGTTAGGAACTACCGCCCGAACGGAACAAAGGGGGCCTGGCCAAACTTCGACGTTTAGTTGCGTATCGTTTAGTATCGAAATAAAAAGAAGCTATACGTGGCGCAGTAGCGTGTAGCTGTTAACGTGATAGGTTGTGGGTTCAATGAAACGCAATATTTAATATTTTCATTTCTACACTCTGGTGTCGAGGCTAAGCGAGGGGTTGAGTTCCGCCTTTCAACGCACAATGCCTTCAGAATTCGGTGGAACAAAAAGAGCGGAGTGTCTCAAAACTATACTCACTCTACCTACCTTACTGCAAAGAATTAAAAAGAAACTAATTTAAAAGATATGAGTGATATTCCAGACAAATTCATTTTTTAGAAACAAAATAAATAATTTATTGTATGTCAAATTTAAAGTCACGACATTGAAGTGTTTATTTAAATAAGAAAAAAGAACTACTTTATTTATATAATCTACAGTCAAGACGTTCCACCTACTTTTAGAGTTTCTTATTACGTATAATCTAACACTTCCAGCCATTTAGCGGATTCAGTTTGTCGCTGCATAATTTGTGCATGTTTCATTCTACTTAAAGAGCCGTTTTTTTTGTTATATAACTAAATAAATCTTATACCTACTGTAACTTTTTAATATATTTTACTATGTTGTATAGAAATTAGCAACTAATAAGTAAATACAGATAAGCACTTGCTTATTATAAGAGGTCTTAATATATAATATACTAGATATATTTTGTAAGTACATATCGGTTAAGGCCGGTCGTGGCGCAGAGGCACAAAGTGTGACTGTAAAATCGACTGGTTGTGGGTTCGATCCCCACTCGAGGAAGTCAAATATTTATTTACATTTATATTTTCGTTTCTTCGCTCTGGTGTATAGGTAAAGCGCGGCGTTGAGTTCCGCCACTCAGCACGCAATGCCTCCAGAATTCGGCGGAAAGTGGGGAACGGAGTGTCTTAACGCGATGTCCCTTCTGCCTATCCTGCTGTGTGCGGGATACAGCTTGAAACTGATTATATCGGTTAAAATAAATATATGTATAACGAAACCTGCTTGTTTTGAACTGACAGAAACACGATCTTAGGTAGTCTGTATGAAGGCCAGACTTAATTAGTGTAAATCAAAAGCAAGAACAAACGCACTAATTGACAAGCTTCACTGTTTCTCATTTGTCTAAATTTTAAATAAACGCGAAATCTAAGGTTCCTTCAATATGAAGCCATATTTTATATGTAATTTTCTATTGTATATTACTATTGAAATTCAATAGAGGTTAAAGTCAATTCTTAATATGTTATCTATGGAGTTGTCAAGTAACAAGTATTCATCTTGTTAAGATTTAAATTAATTTCTCAATAACACTGCACACTACATCTTTTTACTAAAATTAGCAGATATTCACGAAAACATATTTACAAATACATCAAAAATTCTCACCTCACACAAGTTTAAATATACTTAATACTTCTAAATTACTTTTTCACGCATATTGTTGGACATTTCTAAGAAATCAACTGATATTTTGGTCATTTAGTTCTGGTTTTGACGGAGCGTAAACATCACGATTTATGTTAATAAGTTAAATAACCATTTATTCGTATTTTATTTATTTTTATCTCTCTCATAAAACATTTATTGTTTACATAAAACATTATTAAATTTATGTTAAATAAGATGGTTTCCATTTACAACATCAAATTTTATCGTATATTGAAGAATGTACCTATCTACATACATAATTATATGTAACAATATGTTATTTTTAGGAGAAGTGCTTTGGTATTTTTAGAATAGCATATATAGCTTTCATTTTTCTTGTTATTTGATAATGCTTACGTGTGTTTAGGTATTGACGCTTTCGGGACACCAAAAAACACCAGCAAAATACGGGACAGTCCCGTTCAAAACGGAACGTTTAGTCACGTTACCTATTACCTATGCTATATGAGATTTGTGACCTTGTAACGCAAACTATCGTACAAAAAAGTAAATCGAAAAGAATGCACACAAAAATAAACGCTTAAATGTTCTAAAACAGAACGGATCAAATGTTCATTTTAATGAATGATTTTTTTTGTGCATTCTTTTTGATCTACTCTTTTAAACGATCGCTTTGAATAATAAAACAAACACATCTAAATAAGATTTAATATCGTTATGTACATATATGAAGTAATTTATACAAATTTATGAATTTCGAGTATTAAAAATGAATATAAGTTAAAGGACTGCGTGTTGGGTGCTCAACGCTATCTTCTTACCAGAGCGAAGAAATGAAAACATTAATAAATAATAATAAATTCCTCCGAGTGGAAATCGAACCCACAACCTTTTTAACCCAAATTTCGTGCCATTGCGCAACGACAGCCCCAAAAAAGGCTAAAACTCGGCAGAAAGTGTAGAGTGCCATAACACTACAATCCCTCTGTCTACCGTGCTATATGCGGGATACAGCGTGAAGCTGAATAAAAAAGGAAAAAAAAATTGATCATAGTAATCGGAGGACATCGGCACAGTTTTCGCGCCATTGTGCAAATAATATGGGAGTGCCGTTGCCATTTCAAAGATTGCGTGGGAGTGTAGCGGCTAGCGGTGAAACAAGTCTCTATCATTAACTATTAATTGTAATAACCACGTTACAGTGATTGCTGTTCATATAAACAGTTAGTATGACAAATCATTTATATGCCTCCGTCATTAAGTTTCTACGAAACTTGCCTGTGTTTTTTTATTAATTTATAATAGAGGTGAATTGTATTTATTTTATTATTATGGTATTGTTTTATACACTCATTCTCCTTAGTTTGTATGAAAAGTATTTTAATTGAAAGTATTGACGTGGTGTAGTGATGATTGATTATTTTTGTTTCAGGAAGCGGAAGAATGGGCCCGCAGACAGAGCGGACCTATGGTCAATCCTTCCTTCGAGCCCGACGATTTTCTGCCACAGAGGTGCATACTTGTATAAATAATGCATTAACTACTTGAATAGTCACTTTTTCACTGTCCGATGCTTAATGGTAAATAAATAAATAAATCAGCTTCACGTTGTATCCAGCACACAGCAGGGTAGACAGAGGGCACCTGGTGTTAGGAAATTCGTTCCTCATTTTCCACCGACTTCTGGAGGCATTGCGTGTGAAGTGGCGGAGCTCAACGATGCGCTTTGCCTCGACACCAGAGCGAAGAAATGAAAATATAAATGTAAATAAATATTTTATTTCCTCGAGTAGGGATCGCACCCACAACCAGTCGATTTTACAGTCACACTTTGTGACTCTGCGCCACGACTGGCCTTCACGTCATAGTGACTCCAAAATTTCTTCATAATCATAATAAAATGATTCTCCATTCGCATAGTCTATAAACAAACTATAGTATATCAAAAAAATTTCGGCTTCCTACAAGATTGATTCATACACTAAAAAAAGTCCACCTACTTTTCATTTCATATACATATTAATGTATAAATATATTATTATAAAATGTTTATATTTTATTTCGAGCTCGTTAACTCAAGTATAATATATGAGTTTTCTTGTAACTAAGAAATAAATAATCAATCATAAGAGTTAGCACTCACTTATTTAGACATTGACCTATTCTGGTTAGTGTTATATACTCCAATACATACTTTTTATTTAATATTTATTGTTTGTGTCACACAGCAATTACATAAATTTATATTGTTTACTCATTTACAGTTATTCTGTTGTTAACTATAACATTTCAGAAAGTGAATAGATGAGTCAATAAAATCAAATCTAGATCCTGGCTGCTATAATGACAGCCGACTGACGTCAGTCGCTAATCGTCCATTGTGTTTTATTTGTCGTGGAGGATCTTTTTGAATTTATATTGACGATAATTTCTCATATTGCCGAACTGAAATGTGCCTATATAAGAATATTATATGAGATTACAAATCTATAGGTGCACGCACTTGGGCATATCTAGAGATTTTTTCCAGTGAGGATCTGGTTATCTTTGAACAAATCTGTTCATGTAAAGGCTTTTTAAATATTTCTGGGGTGGGCACAATACTATTCGGGAATGGGCACACACCAATTTTTCTAATATACCTATACATAAAATATATATTAATATGTAGTAATAATGTAAAATAATTTTATAGCTGTAACGGAAGAACTCAAAGTAGGCCACATAAAGCGGATTTTCAATATCATCTGTTATTCATCAAACCGAACAGATCACTACGAGGTTTTGCATCGTAAATTATTTCCAAAATACGCACCTGACCTAGTTTCTATATGTTACTTGATTTTCTTGACCTAGCGTTTTATTCGCAAATAACTTGTATCTATTTCGAGCTTACTGCTAACCTCACTCTGTCAATTATATTAGGAAATTATTTGATATAAGTAATATTTTAAAAAATCAGCTTCACGCTGTATCCCTCACACAGCAGGGTAGGCAGAGAACCTAGTGTTAAGATACTCCGTTCCCCATTTTCTGCTGAATTCCGGAGGCAATAATAAAAAGGAAATATAAATTTAAGTAAATATTTCATCTCCTCAAGTGGGGATCGAACCCACAACCAGTCGGTTTTACAGTCACAATTTGTGCCCCTGCGCCACGACTGGCCTCGATACTTTTAAAATAAATTTTTAAATCACTTAAAATACAACCTTGAGTGACGTTGCAATAGCGTCTATAAATCAATACATGTAAACATACAGGTCTCCTAGCAATCGAAAGACATGGCAAAGTAAGTCAGTTGAATGTAACGTCATTTATTTTGATCTTTTTTTGTGACTTTTAATATAATTTTGTGCTATTTTGTTATTATATCTAAGCGGCCAGAGTGAAAATTTTAATTTTCATTAAAAATTTTGTAAATACTCTACAAATTTGATTTCTTTTGGACACTAATAGTTGGTGTTTTATTAAGCTAAGTTGCAATGTTAGGAAAATATTATTTTGATCCATATACTTCTACAGCTTATCACCCGTCAAAGATGAAAAGAAAAGGCCGGAAGACAAAGGCATCTTCCTGGTTAACATGAAAGAAAAGAACGTGCAAGAAGTAGAAGAATACGAACCTTACGACAACAGAGTTGTAGAACATCCTACCACGTGAGTACTTTTAAATATAATTATTAATTTTATAAAGTAGGGAAAAGACGTATTAAAAACTTTAATGTTATCTTAAAGATATGCATATGATTCTTGTGACTTACTAAACAAGTATACTATTTATAACAACGTGAAGTGCTATTTAGGGCTAATTTTATAATTTATAAATATGCTCCATATATTTAAGTAGGTACTGTAGTCACTAATACAAGCAGGTCGCACAGGTATATACGTCACAAGGCTGACCAAAAATAAATCTTACCAGCTTGTCCAGTCATATGGGGACAATTTACAATGAAAAATTTCATATGAATGCGACGCAACTGTGCAGCCTTCTGCCCTTTCCTCTTCCTAATTTCCTCCACAATGCGTCATGTATGCGTAGCAAGGATTTTCCTATTCATCCTACAAATACTATACCGTCGCAAACAACGTTCTTTTCATTCAAAATGTCTATGTATTTCTTATAATTATAATACTTTGTCATAAGGTAAAGTATTTAAATACTTACATAATAACATTTAAATATGATATGGTACCTATATGCGAGTTCAAGACCATCTTATTTACAATAGCTCGTCGTTTATTATGTATTATTTTTTTTTTAATTAATTTCAAAAAAAGAATACATAATAAACGACGACGTTCATATTTTTTTAATAAAGTTAATGTGGGGAATGGAATGTCTTAACGTTAGGTTCCCTCTGCCACCTTGCTGTATGCGGAATATAGCGTGAAGCCGTTTTTTTTATGTGTTGTTGTCAAAATAGGAAAACTGACTAAAAATTCTACATATTATGTAACAGTCAGTACAAACTACAACATATTAACTCTTTTTTTATTGTGTTGCTTAAATATTTTTCCTCTTATATTACATTGATGTAGTTGTTTGTTACTAGAAGCTGAATAAGATTAAACAGCTATCTGATTTCGCATCACGCAGACCAAGACGTTACGTACTTGCATATCTTTTAGCGATCATTCGAAATTACCGTCTTTCATACACCGACAATGTCCAAGAAATATTATATTGTTTTTAATTATATCATGTTCTAAGTCTCTCCATCTTTCTCCTATGGTAGAGAAGGCAGAGAGAACCTAGTGTTATGAAAGTCTGGATCTCAAGTCTCGCTAGGAAATTGAAAATAATATATTCCATTTCCCCGTACATATTTATATTTATATACGAATTAGTCTACGAAAACAAAGAAAGTCAAGAAGCTTTTACTAACTCAAATTTTCCTATCGTACTTTACGACTTAAAATAAAAGTCAATAAAAAGAAATATAAGTTTTTTTATCATTTAGTGAAATATTTATATAGGAGAATGCGACATTTCTTCAGTTACCGATATGGAGGTCATTTTGACTTTAAGGCAAACTTAGTTACTGTAAAAATGTGATCCTCAGCACCGCCGTCTTACGAACATAGAATGTGTGCTTATATTTAATTTATTAGATTATTGCCCTTTAAGGTGGAGTGTAGTAAAGCAGAAAAACATGTCCTAGGTAGTATTAAACGATATTAAGTTTTAGGGGCAAGTGGCATACGATCACGACTTTACTCTGAAATCCACTGTGATTATTATGTATAAAATATTTGAAAATGTATTTCATTTAAGTTTATTTTTTTTAAAGGGGGCTAAATAGTTTGTTCATAACAGTTTCAGATTATATTTTTTTATTTTATACTTATACTTCTTAAAATGCTGTTTTTCAGTTATAATTTTTCAATTTTCAAATGTAGTTTTTATTAAAATGAATATTTTCAGAAGTAATTTTAATATTTTCAGTTATACTGAAAAAGGGAGGGTTGTATTCCTAGTTTATTACACATATTTCATCAAGCAGTTGTGGCCGAGCGGTTAAGGCGACTGACTAGAAATCAGTTTCCCTCTGGGAGCGTAGGTTCGAATCCTACCAACTGCGATACCTTTTGTTTAATCATTTTTTATTTTGTGTATATTATTTATTTGATATATTTTTATTATATTGTTATATTGATGATATTTTTATTAGCATAACTAATATCCTGTAAATTGATAAAATTTCTACGTGTAAGTAGAAAAGTATATTATAATTCTATAATAAAAAATGTAATAATAAAGTTATTTATATGTATTAGTCTATATAAGTATACATTTGAGTAGGTAAGCAAAAATCTTAAAATTTATACAGGAAATAACCAATATGGCTCGTGTAAGTAGGTTTTACCATCAAAAGCCTTTTTATATTTTATTAAACAGCCGCGGGGATGCCCCGATCGGAATTGTTATCTCTGCGTATTGGTCCTCGACAGCTTGACAACAATTTTCCTGCATTCGCGATTCTAAAAGGTTAAACAACTCGAATGAGAACTTGAGGTTTTAGTATTTATGTTTCGTGATCAGAATTATCGTAGCTTGTTTCAATGACGTTTGACAAGTCAGAGTAAGATAGGTATTTTATTACATACTAGCAGGGCCCACAACTTCTTTCGCGCATATATATCTATATATATATAAATTAAATTGAAGTCTGTGACCTCAAAATAACCATGTTTTTTCAAGTGTATTGTGTTAATATCAACTATGATATTAACACAATACTAAAACACAAACAAACAATTAAAAAATAAAAATAAAATTTGCGTCGGTCTGTTTTTCTCTTTGTCTATGCCAATTTTTGGGACAGCTGAATCTATTTTTATGGAATTATTACTTTAACTAAGGTAGAGTTAGAGGTGGTTGTGGAGCAATATATATATGCAAATTTTTGCCTCGGTTTTGTGTATGATCTGGATGTAAGCGGGGAAAAATCGTATTTGCCGTGAGCGCGTACCTTCCACCTCCCTAGATAGAAATGAAAAAATAAACATATTCTATTAAATAAATCAGCTTCACGCTGTATCCCGCACACAACAGAGTAGGCAGATGGAACTTAGTGTTACACTAGTAGATAGAACCTACAACCAGTTGCAGTCACACACCTGTACACCTTAGCCACGACTGGCCTTAATTCTAATAGCATAAGACAATAAAAATCTCAAAAGTTTTAAATTATGATTTTAGGTACATAACGCTACTACCGTAGCGCTTGGCGCTCCGTTCTCTCTGACTACCCCCTAGGAATGCTATAGGATATTGTATAGTATTTAGTGTATAACATCATAGATAAATATAATACAGCATAGGTAAATTTCGTTTCCTTGAGTGGGAATCGAACCCACAACCTGTCACAATTACAGCTACTACGCCACGACGTTTTTTTTCCTGTGATACACAAATATATTACGGAAGATGTATTGTTTTTATGGGAAAGTTCTAACTCGTTATTAAATTCCGTAATTTTAGATCAATGTGAAGTACCCTAAAGGATTAATAACGCGGCGAATTTCATACAAACTGACAAAAACGAAGCATAAAGGCTCGTATCTTTTGATTGCGTTGACTTCGAAGTTTATTTTTTCTGTAATTTTTAGACTTTAAAACATAAATTGTAAAAATATAAATTTAAATAAATATTTAATTTCCTCGAGTGGGGATCGAACTCATAACCAGTCGAGTTCACAGTCACACACTTGCGTTCCTGCGCCACGGCTGGCTTCTAGTATTGCAGACTTAGATAATCTTGAGATAAATTTTCTTGAAAGACAGACCAACAGTTATACAGACAGATAGCAAAGTGATCATATAAGGGTTATTAGAAACAGTCAAATTTTATCCCTCAATATAAGGATAGAAATGGATGATAGAAAACTATACACTAACACCACATAAGGGCACGCATAGTTGCACCCGTGCAAAGTCGGAGTGTGCCGCCTTTAACTGATAAAATAATACTACAGGATATCTTTATCTCCTACTGTATTTTAAGTAGGTGATAAATTTTATGATATAATATTTACTAACTTATATTAACTTATATTTTTAATATATCCAGTAAAAGGT
Source organism: Heliconius erato x Heliconius himera (assembly GCA_013421005.1). Classification (NCBI taxonomy): domain Eukaryota; kingdom Metazoa; phylum Arthropoda; class Insecta; order Lepidoptera; family Nymphalidae; genus Heliconius; species Heliconius erato x Heliconius himera. The sequence continues at coordinate 17,040 of JAATLQ010037792.1, read as the reverse complement.
AATGATCTACGGCAAACAGACATAATTTCTAATGTATTTAATTGGATAGGTAATAATACTTTAAAATGGTTTAGAAAATCTTTTTATCTTTTTGCATTAAAATAGGTACTATAGGTTATCCTTAGAAGATAGACTTTTATTTCGAATTTTGGAAGGAGAGCAATTTCGTCATATTTAATTTTTGCGTACCTTTACCGCCTCCCGGAATGCTCTCAAGTTCTCTAGTTTTGCTACATTTTTTTATGTAATATAGCTAAACTGGAGAACCCTGATAATCCGTGTGTGTCGGTCATATCGTGATATAATATGACCTATAGCCTTCCTAGATAGATCTACGGACTATCTAATACAAAATGGATTATTCAATTTAAATCATTAGGTACTTTCTGAGACTACCGTGTCAAGAAAACAATCTCTTTATCTTAATATTATTAATATTGAAGTTGTAATTTGTATGAAAGCAATTCTAAATAATTATTAAGTTAATAAAAAATGTATTAATAAGTTGAGGCCAATGTGCCCCTGACAACTCACAAAAAGTGAATTTTACAGTCACACTGTAAAAACGACTGGTGGTAGCTTCGATCCCCACTAAAGGAAATGAAATATTTATTTAAATTTATGTTTTTATTTCTTCGCTCTGGTGTCTAAGCAAAGCGCGGCGTAGAGTTCCGCCACTCAACACGCAATGCCTCCAGAATTCGGCGGAAAGTGGGGAATGGAATATCTTAACATTATTTACCTCGGTCTACCCTGCTGTGTGCGGGATACAGCGTGAAGCTGATTTTTTTATAATCTAATTTTTTATAATTCTAAAGAAGTAAAAGTTTTAACTAGATAAGTACTAATATTATATTTCTATAAGCACTTATAAAATTTCTGTAATAACAAAACATTCTATTGTCCCTCAGAGCATGGATAAGTATGTGTATAAAGATTGATAGTTTATTATTTTATATAAGTAGATACAGTATATTACGTTCATTATAGTGTATTGGTAAATGTTTTTATATAAAAAAATGTATCTGTTACAAATATTATATATATCCTCATACATAGAACCGGTTCTAATAAAAAAAATAACTGGTTTTATGTACTTAGTTAATAATTAATTAAAAAATATGCGTCCTAATTATAGATAAAAAATATGTATTTATATGCTATGCTTTGAAATATTAAAAAGAATGGGTGTTGAATTGAAAATATAAAGGAAAATTATAAATATTTTTTTTTTTTTGCATAAACTACTAACAATTTCAATGATTACAGAGGTAACTGCTCTCGTATTAAAATATATAAACTATGTATATTGCTTATAAATGTAAATCAAAAACATTATATAACATAACGCTTGTGTTAGCGTTTTATCTACATGCCTACGTAATTAGTTGATATGGAGCAATATTAACTGATATTACATAGTCAGATTTTATATAAACCTACCTACGAGTAAAAGTAGGTACTCGGCTTAAGTTTAGATTACTTCAAAATCTTGAGAACTTTCACGGTTCTTGTTGTATGCTGGTACCTACATAAATACCGAACGATGTACCTCATATAATATTTACATATCATTTTTTTTCTGGCAATGAAATATGTAAAATGCATTTATTTTATTGTGTCGTTGTAAATTAGTGTTGACCTTAATATAGAATGATTTGATTTTTGTGTCATCAATATTGTGACTATATGTATAACGCACTTATTTTATTTGTATTGTTGCAGAAACACAGAAACCCTCCTGCATTTGTTAAAAGGCAGTTTAGGTACGGGTATTTTAGCTATGCCTCACGCCTTCTCTAAGTCGGGGTACGTAGTGGGTACTATCGGAACCATTGTCATCGGGGTGCTGTGCACATATTGCATACATGTGCTCTTGGACTCTTGTTACGTGTTATGCAAGCGGCGGAAAGTGCCCTCCCTCACGTACACTGCTGCGGCCGAGGCAGCGCTGTCTGAAGGCCCCGACTGGTGTAAAGCCTGTGCACCTTACGCCGCGTAAGTTCTACACAAAAATATTATTTTATATAGGAATGATGATTTGTATAAATGATTATATAAATTTAATAGTCTTAATATTTTAATTCACTTTCTATAATTTGGGTAAAACTTCGTTTACTTTTAGTACCTCTTTTAGTGCTCTTCTACATTTCACAAGAAACCTTTTTAGCTTTCTATGCACCGTATTGTCTTTATTTTCCAGCAACGAAAGATTTTTATATAAATAGACAGATTTGCTATACGTCCTCGTATACTTATGTATGCAAATAATATTAATAAAATTCCCTTCAGTACTCTAGAAGTTTCGTTCTGCAAGTCAACATCAACATTCACATCGTACTCGTTTGATTACTATAATGTGAAGGCCGTTTCTAGACGGGTTAATTATAAATTTACATAACCAGGAGTGCTGATCTTTGAATACAAATACACCGATCTTATGATTTTTGATTCCTTATTAATGTTACTTGTTTAATGTTTATTTTTTGTTAAAAAACAGAATTGTTTTTTTTTTCAGCTTTACGCTGTATCCCATATGTAGAAGAGTAGGCAGAAGGAACCTAGTGTTAAGACTACACTTTTTGCTTTGGTACCGTCGCCATCGCCATCACGGTATCTTATATACTTATAATATATCTATAAAATACTTTTATATATTGTTACAGGCACGTGGTGAACGCTTTCCTCCTTATTTATCAGATCGGCACCTGCTGCGTGTACGTAGTTTTTGTGTCAGAAAATATTCACTACGTTCTGATAGAACACTTCAAGCTGTCTGTAACCGTCACAGAAGTGATGTTATACATCCTTTTGCCTCTGGTTCTTATCAACTGGGTGAAGGATCTCAAGTACCTGGCGCCGTTCTCGGCTATAGCTAACGCGGTGACCATCGTTAGTTTCGCAATTATTTTGTATTACATATTCAGAGAGACGCCCTCGTTAGAAGGAAAATTGCCCGCTGGGAAAATTGGAGAGTTCCCGCTCTTCTTCGGCACCGTGTTGTTTGCTTTGGAAGCTATTGGTGTGGTATGTATCCAGTTTGATAATGTGTTATTTGTGAAAACAATAAAAGGCTCTTATGGAAGTGATTCTTGATATAAATTATCCTATTGAAATTATATTACTGTAATATAAGTTGAGTAGGTAATCATTTAATAAAATGACAAGTGACAGTATCATGTTAATTATAACTTTTCATTTCACATTTCGTATTTTATTATTTTACCATAGTAGGTGCCGATAACTTAGGTACAACGAATAAACTAATTACATGCGTTGAAACCTATTATCGAACAAAAATACATGTTTTATCATTTTTTACTCATAATTCAAATTTTTTGCAGATTTTACCTTTGGAAAATGAAATGAAGACTCCAAAGGACTTCGTCGGCAAATTCGGAGTTTTGAACCGTGCTATGATTAGCATCATAATATTGTACGTGGGGATGGGGCTGTTTGGTTACTTACAATACGGCAGCAAGGCAGCTGGCAGCATTACTCTCAACCTGCCTTCAGATACTGAGACGTACGTAGTTAATATATCTATCTAATATAAAAAAAGTTAACTGGACGTTTGATGATTAGACTGAATGTTTGATGGAATTTGCAAAATATATAGATACTTATTAAACAGAGGTGGAGGTTTTATCCGAGCAATACCTTAGATCTAAACATAAAATTTTAAAAACACAATTAAAATTTGAAACTTTGTAAAATTAATAATTAAAAATTGTATAATTTGAAACGTCCTTGAATTTAACCCACTCAAAGTTCAAGTTTCATAAAAGATTTTTAATATTTAATTTCCATTTTAATTTTTTTGTCTTACAATATTACATAAGACTTATCTCAAACCAGGCTTGCGAGCGTGGTCCAGTGTCTCCTGGCGTTCGCCATCTTCATCACGCACGGTCTCGCCTGTTACGTGGCCATCGACATCTTGTGGAACGAGTACATCGGCGTCCGTCTGTTGAACAGCAACCATCGCCTCCTGTGGGAGTACGTCTTGAGGACTGTTATAGTGCTGGTTACTTGTACGTTGAGCTTTTGTTTGTTCATAGATAACTTTTTTATTCAGAGATTCCAAAACACGATTATTTCTACGTGAATCAATATGATTATTTCCATTTCTTATATTTCCAGTCTTTATTTGTAAAATGATTTTGGTAAAAATTATTATAGTTAGTCTTTAGATTACATACAGTTAAACAATAAAAAAGGAATGTAAAGTTAAATATAAATTCACATTTTAAACTTATAAATATTAAATTCAAATATTTTTATTGTGCCTTTATTAAATGTTTATATTGGACTTTACAGTTGGAATAGCCGCGGCCGTGCCGGAGCTGGATCTCTTTATATCGCTGTTTGGCGCCTTGTGCCTGTCCGCACTGGGGCTCGCCTTCCCCGCGTTCATACAAAGCTGCACCTACTGGTATTACGTATCTGACTCCGAAAGAATCAGGATGATCATTAAAAACGCCATCGTCGTACTGTTCGGGGCCCTGGGACTTGTTGTCGGCACCTGGACTTCTTTAGAGGGCATCATCTCCAAGTTTTCCGGCCATGGGCACGTTCTCAACGCAACCGAAGCACCATTCACCGCAGTCACCGAAACAAGCTTACTGCCTTAAAGTAATTAATAGTTATGTATCAGTGCCATTATCCTAGAGCCGTCCGGCATACAAAGTACGCTAGCAAACTTGCGACTCGGACTTCACTACTAGGTTTAGGAATAGTTGAGACATTTTTTGTTTTTTTTTTAATTTGTTACATGTCCTGTGTTAAATATGTAATATATTATGTAAATAAGAGTATTATAAATACTTATCGGAATATGTTACGCCAAAATAGCTTAATTGTGCACCATGTAGTTTTTTCTCCTACCTTATCTAATTTGCAGTCTAACTCCGTTATCTTTATTTTAGTTTTTTAAATAAAATATTATAGAAATTTCGATTGACGTTATAATGTAATAAGCAAATTAAAGTTGTGGTCGCGTCTGTCTTGACTTTTAACATCCAATCTAGAAATAGTGACGCACCGAAACTGCATTAGAAATATTTAAATCCACCGCCTAACCCTTAAACCTGTTACTTATTACACGGATTGCTATAGTTCCCGAGAGCCGCGTATTGTAAGATAGATGAGTGTAAGCGTAGTATTAAGCATAGTATTATATTATATTGACAGTGATATGTGTTGCGAAACGGAAAGGCATTTCGATAGACTAAGTTAATAAGTACATTTGGACTTCCTCCACTAATATATATAGTCGGTCTCAGTTAGACAAGAAGAATTCGTTGTTAAATTTAAAAAACATATATATTTTCTTTTTGATTTTCCATCCAAATTCGAGCTACGTTGAGTTGGTACATATATGAATAAATATAATAACATATATAATAACCTTAAAGTTTAATGTCTTCTTGTGTGCCTGAGGCTGTGTATTGACTAAATTTTATTAATTTATAATTGTTTGTTAATATTTTAATAATCCTAAATTTGTTACCTTCGATATTTTATTTATATTCTTGTTATATTGGCCGGATCTGCCAAAGGTCGCGCTTCGGCGTTGGTCTTAACAATGTATAGATAGATATATAAATGAGTTATTAATTTAAATAGGTTTTTGAAGATATCATAATTTAATCATTAATTGTAAATTGACAAATAAAAATTAAACTTTAAATATCAAATTTATTACAATGCGATATCTTCAAACGAATTTTAAAGGAAACATACTTTATATTTACAGCATGTTGTTATTATCCATATGAACTACTGAAATCCGGTCGTTTTATTAATAATTAATCTGTGATGTTATAATAGAAGTATTCATTAGGAAATGTCTTGGTTTAATTACGTTGTGCAAGATGTTGATACATCGTGATATTGTGCTCAGAGCTTATTATTATGTATGGGATTGTGACCCATAATAAATAGATATCAATAAAAAAGTTTTGTTTTATTTTTTTTCTATTCCTAGGCGATTAAGAATATCCAATTCGTTGTTCATTTTCACACATCCAGTGTCATTATTCATATTATGTCGTAGATGGTCGACGGCGGCGTGGATATTTTTAGTATAATTTACAAACGTAATAAATAACACTCTATAATCATAAATCTATCTTTATTTAAACTAACACAACTTTACGATTTGGCCTCTAGCCGACTAGACTGAAACAAAAGATGTACTTACTAATTTCAAATAGTAAATTCTAAACGGAAAAAGAATCCATGGAGGTGGCTAATTATTGCTGGATTTTAAATAATTAAAATCTATCTATTGTCTAATTAATATATTTAAGAAAGCATTTTTTATGAAAAAATATAGTGTATTTCTAGTGTAACTATATACCATTTTAATACTATTTACTATACTCTATTAATAATCGATAATGTTACATTTACACAGAAATAAGAGTAGAAATTCACTTTTACCTTACTTTTAGTTCAATTAAAATGTCGAAATCCAATTTAATATTTCGTCTTTTTAAAAAATAAAACAAAATGAAATCCTCAAGCATTTCTCGAAGTGTGTAGACACTTCATAATGGGGCTACAATGCCGCGATAACGTCATTTTTGTAATGAGCCTTGTAATAAATAACTGAAATGATAACGTTCAATTATCACTTTTTCATTTCGAAGAATAATGAAGATGCATAAATAAACATTGTGTGTAGCATTTTCATTTAATTAAGTGAAAAGAAAATATTTAGTTACATGTATGGGTGGAAGTAAAACTTTCAAGCTAGAGGTACAAGTGAGTGACTGCAAGCGTCTGGTTGTGGGTTCCAATCCACTAGAGGAAAATCTGCTCCTGGAACAAACAAACTTTTCAACATTTTCACAATGGTCTTAAAATATTTACCAAATTCCATTTAAAATAAAACGACCTCTTTAATAGATACATTTATTAGGCAACTCAACATTTGTCATAATTGTAATGAAATTCAACAAACAATTTATTTGTTTAACATAATTTTTATGAACTAATTTCTTTACAATGAATGCGTTAAATTTTAAAACCAAAACCAAACCAACGGCCTGCTAATGTCATATTAAAATTTAAACAGTTAAGTATTAAGTAATAGACACGGAGATTCTATTCTAACATTAATTCACATTTAATATCTTACGATCGTAATATCGGTGTGCTTATGCAAGTGTCACTGGAGTTAAGTTCTTTTGAACCCCTGAACTTTTGAACTAGACCAGTTCAAAGTTACGTCCGTTACATATCTATAGTAAGATAGCTTTTACACTCGATAACCACTATTAACGATAGAAATCATTTTAAATGGTCAGCAATTAATATTTGCTATTCATTACAATTAAAGAAAATTAAATTCTCGAAAATATTGAAATTATATTGTTTGAAAAGGGGTGAAGTTAAACTAAATTATTTTATATTTTCACGCTGTATCATTCATATAGCAAGGTAGAGGAGGCTAGTGCTACACTCTGCACATCTCAATCTTGAAAACGTAGTGTGTTAAGTGGTGTAACTTTACTCCAAGCTTTGTCCAAAATGATTCATTCTTCCGAGTGGAAATCGAACCCACATTCCTCGCGTTGGGTCATGACGGCCAATTAAATAAATATTAATTGTTATAAGAGGGTTCACTTAAGTGTGGTATCTTTAAAATAATACTAATAATAAAGCTATCATTAAATCAATCAACACTTAAATTATTTTGTACTCTGAAATGTAAATACAAACAATAAAAAAATAATTATGTTTTCACCATGATTAAAAATTAAAAAAGCACAAGACAGGTTGTTTGAAGGAAATTTTATCTTAATTAATTTATTTATATTTAAAATTATTATTGTCTGTGGAAACTTAACTTTAAAAATGATATCTTACATTACATATTTTAATTAAAACGTCTGACCTTGTTGATTAAATAAAAGGTCATTTCAAATCGCACATGGCATGGTGTCCTTTTTAAAAATGATCATAGGTTCAAATTAAAATTACCTTTGTTGCAATCCAATAATTATTAATAAGAAAAAAAAATAAAACAAATATAATCCTATCAACACATAATTATAACAAAGCAAATAATAAAAAAAAGATTAAAAAGGATGCATTTGGATCTATTGTTGCAAATAAATTTAAACTAAATATATCATAAAAACGTTAAGTATAAATTCCATTAAAAATCATATGATCGAATGTGACGTCGTATTCGTCACATTTCACTGTAAACAATAAAAGAAGCGGAAAATTAAAATTTTAAAACGAATGATTTATATAATGGGATTCCCCATTATAATTTCATAGCTGTTATATAAAGTGTATATTTATCACATATTAATGTCTTTGAAAAAATTAAAATTTCCTATGACTCACTGGAACAATTAGTGATTAATATGTATACTTATCTAATACAATGTTATTGCACCGAATTTTGAGTACGAAAATATTCAATTTAATTTTTAAATAAAAAAAATTGAGCTCAATACTCAATATTCGTTGCATATATCCAAAACTTATTACATACTTAAATTGAAGATAAAATTAATTGCATACTTATACTAGACCTTGTGCTAACATCCATTTTAATTAAACTATTTATGGTAAAACTGTTTGTAATGAAGTATCCCGTTCAAACGCTTATAAATAAGTACGAATAACATCAATATTGACATTCAGATGTATTTAAAAAAGTTATTATACTAAAATGTGAACGGGATTCAGTAGATTTTCTTCATATATAGGTTTTGGTCAATGTCCTGTAGATTGAGCACTAAAGTAATATCACATTTACATTATTTAAAAGGTGCAATTACAACATCAATTTAACATCAAGATGTATGAAAAAAAAGTGCTCTTAATACTAAACTGTAAATGTATATTGCATTGACTAAATCTACATAGTATAGAGAACTGATTTTTACTTAGTAAACAAATATGATATTGAAAGTAAATACATGGTGAAATACTGTCGTTATAGGCCATCGCGAGAAACATACACGTCTTGAAAACCATACATTCTTATCAAGTTACATCGAAAGTCGTGTTACCTTATTTATGCTGTTATCATCTCTTTGGGTATATTTGCAATTTCAATTTGCAAGACTATTTAATCAGTTGGCAAGAAAGAATTACATTTCACACAAAAGATCGAAAAACCTATATATTTACTGTCAATACCTTAGTTTACTAACACAAATGTAGCATTCAGTTCATTTCATTGGTTTCATCCTTCCATTTACTTTTTTCCTACATCATATCCTGTAAGGATAGTGCGTAATGCTTTCATTAATTCGTCGTTTGTAGTCACTTCCATTTTAGATAGATTATGTCGACAGCAAGGACATGTCTGTGACTCAGTAGACTTGAACGCCAATTTCAAACACGCCTGAAATGTTTTTTATCTATTATATATTATCTAAGGTGAAATATATTAATATGAAAATTAATATATTTTTTATATCAATATAGTTTTAGAATTTCAATAAAATAGAATATATTAATATTTTTAATTCAAATTATGATGTTATAATATAACTAAAAAAAAATAGTCCGACTTATTGGTATAAATACCGACAAATTGGTATAAATAACGAAACAGCCAGTGAACTCAAAAGGAAAAAAATCAGGTTCTACTAGTATCTACTTATGTTTTCTTAATTTATCTATATCTTTAAAACTACTGAAGAAATTCAATGAGGCTATTACAAGAACTTTAGAAACATCGCGTTATATAGAAAGGTCAGTCAGTAGTGTCAGTCCTAAAGGAAGCTAGCACCGGCTCGGAATGCAATTCTGATGAGATGAGCTGAAAAAAATTTCGTCCGTCGACCTTTAAAACTAGCAAATAATCTACGAATAGCCTGCATATAAGAATTTAAAAAAAAATACATACCATACAAAAGTTGTGTAAGCAAGGTGTCGTGACCGGACTGACGGCGACATCTTGACATATAATGCACAGGAAAACTTGTGTTACATGCTCGATGAATTCCTGTTAACAAAAGGTAACAAAATTAATTTTATTCTTAGTTTTAGGTTGTAAAAGCAGCAGATAAAGCAGATAGAATCTAGTGTAACAATTGTGGGTTCGATTTCCACTCACAGGAATTAATTATTTCATTTCCTCTTCCTAGTAGCAAGACACAGCACGACAAAGGACTTGAATTCAGCCACGTCGAAAATTAGACAGAGAACAGGAGTCTTACGTCAGAATGGTTATACGGGATAAAGCGAGAAGTAACAAATAATAAATATATAATTTGATAAATATATTATTAAATACCTTTTTCCCCTGCGTCTCGCATATTTGTAGACATTCATCCCACAGTTTGTTGTTGAGGGTGTCAGCCACAATGGATGCTCTCTCTTCTAGACTCAGACCGCTTTCATCTTTTTTCTTAGATTTAGGACTTTTTATAAACATGTTCGGGATTTTAAGCTCTGCCGTTTTACCGTTTTCTGTAAATTTAAAATAATGTACTAATAAAAACATAAATATAAAATTGTTTCCATTTATCTATACATCATATATTCGACACAAAAATAATAGATAAATAGTATTTAATTTTAATATACAATACCTTTCTTCTGTTCCTGTGTCTTGCGCTTTTTCAATGGCGGAGATGTCTCCGATTCCGAAGATGTTTGATTACTCTCGCGTAAAGCTCTCTTTTTATTTACCTTGGTCTTACTTTTTTTCTCTTTCTGAGCTTTTTTCTCCGCTTCCGCCTCTAAGTATCCATCTGGATACTAAAATTGTATATAATATATATTTTTAAATTAATTCATTATTATTTGAACAAATCGGAAGCAATGAAGCAAATTTTCAATGAATTATTTGAGGTTGAATTATTTAGGGAGGCACTAAAATTGCTTTTTCTATATTTTTCTTTTTCTTTTTTTTGCTTTTTCTATTTTTTTTTTATATTTAATGGAAACAAAATTGCATAAGTACAGTTTATTACTACACATTTCATATACCTATAATATGAAACAAGTATTGTGAGGAGGATAACAACATAAAACGTTGCTCGACAAGACCGTATGGCTTAGTAGTCGGAGCGTATGCGGGTTCGAGTATTAAGTACAATTTCTAAATTAAAAGTAATTTTCAATAATAACATCATACCACGATAGGGAAATGTTTCGCTCCAGGTTCCCATGGTGCGGCAATGGGATCGTCCCTGCGTAGAAGATACTTCCATACACGGTAACCCGAAAGACCCTTCTCAGGGTAGTACTTTACCACTTTGTAGATGCCGTCGTAACTGAAATTGAAAGAGATATTATTTTTTTATTGATATGTTAGTAATTATGTATTGATATAATATATAGGTATTTCCAATGATTATTACTAATAAGCAATAAAGACGATATTGTTTATTATGTACATTTAACAAATTAACTTTTGTGGGATTTCCATAATTATAACATATTAGATATGTTAAGTACATGTTTTTATATATTTTAAGTCAATAAATATCATAAATTTACCGTATTCCTTCCTTAGGTGCGTATTTGGGGAAGTGTTTCAACATTTTGTACGAGCGTACCACACGCACGGGTTTCCCTTGTTTCCATGCTTCACCTGCATCGGCGCCCTTCTCATTCACTTCTTTGACTGCACAGTTACGTGCCAGTGCTCTATAATAAAAAGATGATATAATAAATATTTGTATATAAAAATAAAAAAAAATATACCCTTTTTTAGAAAGTTAAGGAAGGAATAATATTTTTTCTTACTTGTTTTCTCTAGTGAGTGTCTGATCGCAGGATTGTTCTGCTGTACGTTTGTTGCCGGATAGATCTCGACCTCCACTTCCAGTATATGTAAACTCATTGCCATTGTCGACGTCGTCTTCATAGCCACCTAGTGTGAATAATAATAAAAGTAAGTATAAAGTTTTAGGCTAAAATATAGTGAAAGCTCTTTAGAACATTGCTCGATTCAAAAACAAACTCGCTTAGGAGTCGAAATGCTTCTAACTAATCTAATGCTTTTTCTTTGGTTGGTTTATTTTTTTTAATAGTATAAAATACTATACATACAATTACAATAAATTAAATTTATACACAAAAAAATACTACAATATTCTTTACAAACATACACATTTATGAAAATCATACTCTAGAGCAGGGGTTCCTAACCTTTTCTTGCTCAAGGACCTCTTTTATGTCATTCTTGGTAGCAGGGACCGCTATGTATGTAGGTATAATAAAAATTAACTGTCATAATGAAACAAAAACTTCGCCTCACCATCCCCAGTCATAAAATTAAAATCGATCCCCACTCGTGGGTATTAATTCTTTTTATTTTCCCACTCTAGCCAAAGACAAAGCGCAGCGTTGGATTCCGCCATTCCACTGTCATATACACGTCTCGTATTCGGGCGAAATGGAACGGCCAACTTCTGTCTTCTCTTAACACGCTGCTAAATGGGAAGCAACTTCAAAATAAAATACATTAAGTAAATAACCTAACCTGAGAGCACAATGCTATAAGCTCCTTCGACGTCCCTTCCATGTATACCGGATACAGGTGGTCTATGCACTCCAGATTCTGACAGCTGAAATTATATATTATTCCTTTGAGGTTAAAATAGGTTAAAACTTTTAATTAAAAATTTAAAAAACACAAATTCAAAAACAAAAGGCACTATGCCTTTTATACGTTTTTTTCTTAGCATGGTAGGCACCAAGAATCTATTAGTGTCAAAACACTCCTCTCTGCAAATATACAGAAATACAACTGCACATAACAACACTTTGTCTAATCAAAAAGGGAAAAGGAAAATAAAAAATAAATTCATTCCCCATATTAGGGGTGTGGGTTCAACACCCACAATCATGGTGTTCATGGTCCATTTTACAATAATATTATACATCAGAATAACATAAGCAAATTATTCAAAATGTTCATATAAATTGTAATAAGAACATTTTGAATAATTTCTATATTATATAAAAATAAGTTTTGGCAGGCGAAGCCGACTGCGGGTTGCTAGTATTACATAATATGTTAATATGAATACCTGTATTCTAAATCGCCAACACATTCCTACTTCTATGCCAGGTATTGGTCCAAAGTGGTTTGGGGGCATGGCACATGTCTTGGTTTTACCTGTAAATATGCATGTAGTAGAGTATGCAGGGAGAAATTGTATACTACTATTTGTCGACTACCAGGACAAGCATGGGAAAACTACAATGGCTTCAGGTTTCTGCTTAGATAAAAAGTAATAACTCTTCACTCTGTATCCCGCATGCACCAGGGTAGGCAGAGGAGACCTAGTGTTAAGTTCAGGAGTCATTGTTGAGTGGCTGAACTCAATGCCATGCTTTGTCTCGACACCAGAGCGGAGAATTGTTAATATTAAATATTTCATTTCCTCGAGTGGGGATCGAACCCACATGCCTGAGCCCCTGCGCCGTGACTGGCCTCAAAAGTAATGTAATATTTGTTAAAAAAAAATTATTAGAAGCCAGTGCAGTTTTGCCAAGCTTGTCCTGCTGGACTCATTTTGCCAAATGAATAAATAAACTCACCAACGCACGCCATCCCTCTTCCCCAATCCCTGTTAGTTTTAGAAGCATTGCTTTTCTTCGTCTGTTTGGCGGCACCTGGCGCGATGACGTCATTGGGATCCCGTTTACAAGACGGACAGTACCAGTCCTCGTCGGGTAGTTCCGTTAAAGGGGGTGATAGACATTTCATATGAAACCCGTGGTTACATTCGTCGCATAGCACTATCTTAAATGTACAAAGGAAATTTTTGAAATGCATTATATGGCACTCTTTATATATATCAAAGATTAAAGATTAATTCACAGATCAGATTAGTCCTTTAATATGTTAAAGTCAACCTATACTTTTTTAGTTTGATATAATATTTAATGTTATCTTTACTATCCTGCTAGATGACGTATTTTTTCGCATAGAAACAAAGATTGAGAGCTTAGAGTTAAGAATTCAATCAGTGTTTCATTTTTTTACTTCGATTTTACAATGAAAGTTTAGCACATATATTGGTTTCTTGAAACTATAATATTAGTGATTTAAAAAAAATACCTTCTCTGGAGTTTCTTTTCCAGAGCACAAATAACATCCGCATTGTTTGCATGGCGCATCTTCATCGTCACGACATTTCAAGCAATCAAGAGGCTTTGATCCTATACAACAAAGAATATTATTTTGTTTCATGTTATATTCAGTTTATAGCAGATAGCTGGTGCCTCACACCAGCTCCTAATATTTCACAAATTTTCAAGACATTAAATTAGAGTGTGCGGCGGAACGCCCTGCCGCACTCAAGAAATGAAAATAAATAATTATATTTAGATAAAATGATTTATTTTAATTGAATTTAAATTTAAATTGAACCCACAAGCTTAATGTTTAATGTTAGAAGTTTTGGCGCTGCCCCACGACGGTGTGTACAAAATGTTTATTTGTAATTGTAAATAAAAAATTTAAATAAATAATAATAAAATATAAATTATTGAGATGTACTATTGTGCTCTCTGTGTCAAATTACACGACAGAAAGAAAACTAAACATCACCAAAAAAAAAATATATACTATTTTTTATATATTAGTAAAATAATAATTCCTTACGTTTCTCAGGTATAATTTTGTTAAATTCCTCTGTCCTTTCAGCAATGGGAACAGGTTGTTCTATGGCAAATATTTTATCATGTATTCGCACTTTAGTGTCATTTTGTGGCACAGAGTCTGGTCCTAAGTACAATGTGCCTATTAATTCATAACTAGTTCTCAATTTCTTTACTTCATCGACTTTGAAGTCGTACCTGCAAAATCAAACATATTAACTAAATTATAGAAAAGTTGCAAATATTATTCCCACAAAAATTGGAAAAAATCACAATTTTATAGATATTTTCAATATTTTATAATTCTCCATTGTTTTTTTTGTAATGTTGAATGATTTATATAAAAAACCTACACAAATAAAATTTTAATGTATTTAATTAAAAAAGCAAACTTACCAATCTCCTTTTTCTAATGGCTCATCAGCATTGTGATTAATCATATATGTCTGTCCGACCTTAACATCCTTGATATTCACCTCTCGTTTAGCTCTAGGTCTTATTTCTTTGAATTTGCAAAACAAGTTCGAGTCGTCCTCACTAAAAGTTATTTATTTTGTAGAGAAAATATATTAAGCAAGTAAAATATATAAATGTTTCCCATAAAGTATTATAATCAAGAGGTTGTTGTGGCATAGCAGTACAGCATCTAACGTGACAGTTTTGGATTCAACTCCCACCTGATATTTTCATTTCCCCGCTTTGGTAACAGGACAAAGTGTTGATGACTGTGGATTGTTAAAGATATGGGGAAAGGAATGTTTAACACTAGATTCCCTGCTAGACACAATTGAAGCTAAAAGGAAAATATTGTAATTTTTATAAAATGATTTTAATTTTCTAATTATGGTCACAGTAAAAATAACAAATTCTCAATTTTACTTACTCTGCATCCAGCTGCACTTTATATAATATATTCTCATCGCTGATCTTTACTCTATCAGTTTTATCTTTATGCCTTTTACTCCTTGTTTGTTTTGAAAAATATTTTGCAATACCTTTCTTTTTTGATTTAATATCCTCGTCTGAGCCTGTACTCGGTGGTTTATTTTCAAGGTCATTTTCTGTGTCATTTACGAAGCTAGTGTTCAAATTGCCTTCTTCTTCGTCGTATGTAATATTGGGATCGAGAACTATATTCAGTATTTTGGCTTCACACCATGCACCATACTCTCTATCTTTTATATCTACTAGGTCACCAGGTAGATATAATGTGCTGTCAGTATCTAGGGTTTGGATAATATAGACTAATTATTGAAAATTGAAATTATCTCATTGTAATTTATAGAAATCATTTGCTTTAGCTTTTCTTTATCTTGGAAAAAAAAACAAATAGGTGGAAAAACTATAACATATTATAACCTAACCTATAGATATTCCTACAATGTTCTGTATAATGTTCCTGGCTTTAAATATGAAAATACTCTTTATTATTTATTATTGTATGTATTCTTTTCACTTTTCATTCCTTTTTATATGTGCAATTTTATAAAATTTGAAAATATAATTATAAAAATTATTTCATCAATATTCACAAATTTAAATCATAATTAATATTAAATAATACAAGCGTATTAGTAGACATATACATCATTCAACTACATTATTTACAGTGCTATCACCATATTACTTCCAATAAATCCATAGATATTTATATTTTTATAATAACTCAGTTTATATATCCATAGATATTTTTATGTAGTTTATAATAAATCAATCTATAATCCTATAAAATAACCTCTTTTTGATTTGTTTACCTTTTATCCCATGGCTCTGTGAATAGGATATAGAAACCAACCTATGTTCAAAAAGTTTTAATAATCTTACCTATATAATTAATTTGATCTGTTTCTTGCTTATCATTTAGAACATTATTTTTGCTTTGTGTTTCATTATCAGATTTTTCTTTCTTCTTGGTCACTTCAGGTTCTTTTGTGATCATCAGTTGGATTACATCATTAAGTTTAATGTTGTAATCATAAAAAGTATACCCATTTTCTAGCTGCAAAGGCATTGACAATTTAGTAATACATAATTATTAAATATATTTATTTCATTAAGTAGAGAGAGAAGCTTGGACAGTGTTGATGTGTATTTCAAGTCAAGCTCTTGAAAATTGCAAGCACAAGCCAGAGCTTGTAGATGACAAAATAGTAAAATGACAGGTAAAACCGTGGAATGCTAAGTAGTTTCTTGCTAAGTACTGAATGTAGTTTCTTCTATGTGATATTAAAATATTCTTATTATAATTATGTAGAGCATGCATCTTTATGCTGTAACCTGAAAATAGTAAGGTAGGCAGAGGAAATCCAGTGTGGATAACATTCACTCCATTCCAATTCACACGCACTGGCCAATTTAAAATACAAATTACCAAGTGGTGCCGCCGCCACCACCACACTTTATATCAAGATGCTTCTTAGTCAAATACCAGAATAA
>JAATLQ010037791.1:0-64240 GCA_013421005.1 Heliconius erato x Heliconius himera | reverse complement strand
CGGCGGAAAATAGTACCGAACGTCCTAACACTATGTTCCTTCTGCCTATATTAACTTACGTACTTAAATGCTCAAATATTTTAGTTCTAGCAATGGCGAATTGATAGCATGACTGTCGTATATAAGCCGAAAAAATCAATATAAAGCGGCAGTCATAATTGTAACAAAACGTAAAATTGCTCTTCCAAGAACTAAGTTTTATATAGATAAAAAATATAATTATATATTATATATTAAAACTGTAATACGTAATAAGATAGAAATTTATTTAATCGTGCTTAAA
Source organism: Heliconius erato x Heliconius himera (assembly GCA_013421005.1). Classification (NCBI taxonomy): domain Eukaryota; kingdom Metazoa; phylum Arthropoda; class Insecta; order Lepidoptera; family Nymphalidae; genus Heliconius; species Heliconius erato x Heliconius himera. The sequence goes on along the minus strand of JAATLQ010037791.1, from coordinate 63,957 downwards.
AATCTTATAGGAGTATTATACAAAAATTAATATTGTTTGGAAATAATATTTGTAAACACACTATGTCAGCGTCCTAAATTTATTCGCTACAAATCAAATTAGGTAATTATTTTTTGCTATTGTTTTGCAGCGTATAAATAACCAATTTAAATATATAATAAAGGAATTGAATATAAGGTCACGTCTCATTAGCATCGCACTCGATGCCATAGCCCACAGTCTTATAATTTGCAAAAGTCCACTTAAATAATATGATCTTATCTAATCATACTGTTTGTGTCAAACTTTTGTAGATAACTGATGCAGTATAAAACGACGTTCGATTGAAATTAAAAGATTTTGAAAAGTTATAAGAGTAAGATAAAAATTAAAAAGAATTATACTTCTTTTGAGGCCGGTCGTGGCGCAGCGGCACGAGGTGTGACTGCAAAACCGACTGGTTGTGGGTTCGATCCCCACTCGAGGAGATGAAATATTTACTTAAATTTATATTTCCATTTCTTCGCTCTGGTGTCGAGGTTAAGCGCGGCGTTAAGTTCTGCCACTCAACACGCAATGCCTCCAGAATTCAGCAGAAAGTGGGGAACGGAGTGTGAGTGGGATACAGCGTGAAGCTAATTTAATTTTTTTTTTTAATTTTTATACTTCTTTTAGAAACAATATAAATAATTAACCATATAAAATATTGACCGGGATATTATAGCGGGATTTGAAGTCATACGTTCTTATCAAGCTACAACGACTCTTATCACTACACTACCGCCACACCGGTAACCCTGTCCGATGTTACGGAACTTATTGCCTTTCCAGGGAGTTTCCTTTCTGGGTGCTAGCGTCTTCAGCCGTGCCCGTACTTGACAAGGTAGCCCTTGCCTACTTGTCGCAGGTGTAGGGCGATGTCCCTGCGCGTCGTTTTACGACGACGCCATAATCGTACCCAGTCTCATAGTATTTCTATTATTATTTTTTATTTGGCGAATAGCGGTATTTCAATGGAGCTATTGCCATCTGACCTCCAAAACCCAGTTATGGGAAAACCGAGGGGAGAGGAATAGAGGTTTAGGGAAGGAGGAGGAGAGGAGGAAGGACACCACTCTTACGGATTGGATGTTAGTATAACAGTGGCGGCTCGAGGATACGGGGTCGCGTAGCAGTATGCCCACAAACAAATATCGGACAGATATTAGTCTGAACACCCTCTGAATATCCTTACCAGTACACAGTGCCCTATACATATTATGTTTATTCAATTTTATTCAACGTATAGTATGTATACTACAGATTATAATTTTGTATGTATATTGGAATTACATACAAAAAATTGAAGGTAACGAAGATCTGAACTTGTTGATCTTTTAAAATGTTGATTCTTCGAAATTTTTTTTTATTATGCTTCCAATTTCTTTTCTCATTAATAAATACCAAAAAATAACGAAAATAGTACGGAATGTCCTAACACTATGTTCCATCTGCCTATAGTGAAGTTGATTTAATTTGTTTTTTTACATACGTACATAAATGCTCAAATATTCCAGTTCTAAACATGGCGAATTGATTAGCATGACTGTCCTATAAAAGCCAAGAAAATCAATATAAAGCGGCAGTCACAATTATAACATAACGTGGAATTGCTCTTCCAAGAACTAAGTTGTATATAGATAAAAAAATACTTATACATTATATATTAAAATTGTAAAATTGTAATACGTAATAAGATAAAACTTTAGTTAATCGTGTATAAAAGTCTTATTATTTGCAAAAGTCCACTTAAACAATATACTTTTATCTAATCATACTGTTTGTGTAACACTATTGTAGATAACTGGTGCAGTATAAAACGACGTTCCATTGAAATTAAAAGATTCTGAAAAGTTATAAGGGTTATATAGGAAACCATGAGTTTTGCAAATAAAGTGGTTATCGTGACCGGAGCCAGCTCTGGTATAGGAGCTGCTACAGCCATCTTATTTGCTGAAGAAGGGGCTAACGTAGCCCTCGTGGGAAGAAATGAGCAAAAGTTGCAAAGTGTTTTCGAAGAATGCAGTAAAAGTGGTAACAAGCACCTACAAATAAAAGCTGATATAAGTAACGATGAAGATACAAGAAGAATAATCAAGGACACCGTCGATAATTTTGGAAAACTCGATATCTTAGTTAATAATGCTGGAATTGTCCGTTTTGCTCAACTGAAAGACGAAAATATCATGGAAACTTTTGATACCATTATGAATACTAACCTACGTGCGGTTGTATTCTTAACTCATTTGGCTATTCCCCATCTGGTTAAGACAAAAGGAAATATTGTTAATGTATCGAGTATCGCAAGTACCTTACCACCTCCTATGCCCACCATGACTTCCTACTGTGTATCTAAAGCTGCTCTAAATCATTTTACACGCGGTGCTGCTTCAGAATTGGCTTCTCAGGGTGTCAGAGTCAATACAGTAAGTCCTGGTCCAGTTAAAACTGAAGTTTTAGTGAACGCTGGCATAGAAGAGCCTATAGAAAATCTATTTCCAACGCCTCTACAGAGAATATCTGAAGCTCGTGAAATCGGAGATGTTATCTTGTTCCTTGCCAGTGATAAGGCAGTGGCTATTACAGGATCTGAATACGTATCCGACAATGGAATGTTGTTGAAACGAGGATAATAACTAATACAAATATATTGTTTCTTTCATATATGTAACTTGAGACCCCCTTGCTGCTTGGCCCGCTGCAAATACATATTTTTTTTTATCAACCTGGATTATTTTCATATTGTAATAACTTTGTCAGTTTAAAGACTATATCTTTATATTAAAAAACCGAATTAAAAACCCCAATTATTTGTTGTTATAACGTCAACAGAAATCAATCATCTGTAACAATTTCAACTATTTAGTTTAATTCAATAAAATACAATAAAACAGTTATGTTACGGTAATTTATTAAAATAAGGCAGGCAGAGGATACGTGGGAATCTAGCATTCAGATACTTCCGCTCCCCACTTTCCTGAATTCTTGAGGTTTCGCGTATTGAATGGCATAACTCAACGCCGCACAGGGCCAAAGAAATTAAAATATTAAATGTATCATCCAAGGAATCCAGCGGTTGACGTTTTCATTAATATATAAATTATAAAAATGATAAAAATGTTTGACACAAATCATCTATTTTATTATAAGTTCAGATATAGATTAAAATTAAATTCTATTCATATTTGAATTCCAGATGTTCATTATATTTTTGTTGCGTTGCCTAATGTTACTATTTTTACTTTAAAATTTATAACAAGCATATTTGTTTGGAAAACATAAAAAATTTTACGTAGCGCGATTTGAATCCGCGCTTCATGGACACCAAGATTATATATATTGTTTAATAAACTTATTAAAACTATATAACATTCTTGCCTTTTATTTTCTCTGTATATTAATATGAAGACAATATCATACCATAGAAGGCAAATTCAATCGATATATGTAGCAGGGTGAGCAGAGGGAACCTAGTGCTAAGACACTCCGTTCCCCCACTTTCCGCCGAATTTTTGGGGCAACGCGTGTTAAGTGGCGGAACTCAAAGCCGCGCTTTGGCTTAATACGAGAGCGAAGAAAATAAAATATTGTTAAATCATTTCCCCGAGTAGGAATCGAATCCACAACCGTCGCGTTTGCAGTTACAAACTCTCAACTCCATTCATCAAAAAAACCAAACAATGGAAAAGTAAAAATCATAAAAATCTAAAATTTAAACCATTTTAAATATGTAATTTACAGAATATTCCATAGAAACCATATACCTGATAAATGATATGTCCTTGCTATGATAATAAGCCTATAAAGATATAATAGTGTTGTCGATATTTTGTGTTAGACACAAAAAATGTCACTGTAATAATATTCATGGTCACGACTAGTTTATACACAAATTAAATATGCTGGGTTGTTGCTTTAACAAAAAAAAATGGTTATGTGCGAGTCGGGCTCGCCCTCCGAGTGTTCCGTACCAATTTCTGGCTAGTTAATCAATGGGAAGTACTCTGTAGAACTTATAAAAATTGACAAACTTAAGTTTGCGAGCATGTGCGCTTGTTTTGTATGAAAAAAACTATAAATATAACTTTGTAATGTGTTTTTTTTTCTATGAAATACCATTCAATTTAAAGATTTCGATTTTTTTCTGTCATTTTATTGTAAGTTCTCATTTCGTACCAAATTTTATAACTGTAGGTCCACGGGAAGTACTTATAGGTTGTTGTGAATATGCGGCGAATTCCATACAAAAAGCAGCAAAATCAATACATAAATGCTCGTATCTTTAGACTGCGTTTTTTAGAAGCTTAATCTTTCTGTCTTATCTGTTGTGGTACGAGACCCTAAAAAATGTTTTCCTAGAAACTAAATATATACATCTTGATTTACATGTAATTGCTAAATTACAACATATTATAATGATTTAATTTGACAATATAAAAAATACCTGTTTCTAACATAATACACTTTACTATTACAATATAATTAGGCGCTTATATAAATTGAAATATTTATTTATAAGGCCCTCGTAGCGCTGTGATACAGCGTAAACGACAGTCGTGGGTTTTATTCCCACTCGGTGGGAATCATAATAGGAAAGTATTATGACATTTTTGTCCTGATTTTTCATTGTATTTACACTGTGGCGCAACTCAACGCCGCGCATTGCCTCAACACCAGGGCGAAGAGATGGAAATATAAATTTAAATAAATATTTCATTTCCTCGAGTAGGGATCGAACCCACAACCTTCACGTTACAGTCACACTCTTGTGCTCCTGGACCACGACGGCCTCAAAAATTATCTAAATCAATTAAAAAAAATGTTTTTATATAATCTTTTTATATATTGTATAATCCTCCTTAAAAGATGGACGCGTAGATACACAAATATAAATGTATGGTACTTTATGATAAGTTTTATTTCTGGCCATTCATCTATACCTTATATATATACGACGTAATTTGTTAATAGGCGTTTATATCGTTCATAGTTACTGTCGTGTGCTCTGTTCTAGATTGTAAATAATTTAAACAAACAAAAAATTATCATTATTTATTTTATTTTTATCTAAAACTAGTAAATAATATGAGCTTCAAGGACAAAGTGGTGATAATTACTGGTGCAAGTTCAGGGATAGGAGCGTCCACAGCTGTTTTGTTCTCCAAGGAAGGTGCCAATGTAGTCATAGTTGGAAGAAATGATGCAAAACTGAAGACAGTGACAGCACAGTGCGAAGAAATTGGAAAGCCGCTTCTGACGATCAAAGCAGATGTGTCCAACGACGATGAAGCAAAATCAATTATCAGTCAAACAGTTGAAAAATTTGGCAAAATTGATATTTTGGTTAACAATGCCGGTTTTATACAAATAGGTCAAATATTGGATGGATCGTTCTTGGACGTGTATGAGTCACTATACAAAACAAACCTTCGAGCTGTCATTCAACTCACAACTCTTGCAGCACCACACCTTATCAAGACAAAGGGGAACATAATAAACATTTCAAGTGTTGGAGGTCAAAGAGTAATAAAACCTCACTTTGCTCCTTACGGCCTGTCAAAATGTGGATTAAATTTCTTTTCATATTCAGCAGCTATAGAACTAGCACCGCACGGTGTTCGCGTAAACACTATCAGTCCAGGGCCAGTCTACACAGATATATGGGACAATAGTAAAATAGATTCAAATGTAATTAAGGATATAAATTATAAAGTACCTCTTGAAAGAAGATCTACGGCTGATGAAGTTGGTAATTTGATTTTATATTTAGCAAGTGATAAAGCTGTAGCTATCACAGGAACGAATTATGTTACTGATAATGGGTTTTTACTGGCAAATTAGATAACCAGAATTAAGATAAGTGATGCTACTTATTGAACAGTCTTTGTTTTAAATTATAAATTTAATAAATATATAAAACGGATCAAGTGCGAATTAGACTCGCCAACTGAGGATTCCATACGTATTCAGGATTGCAACGGAAAGTACGAATTATAAAATTTGACAATGCTTGGGTATTTTATTATTTTGTTATTTAAATAAAAAATCTTGCTTAGATGATAAGTTAATTTATAATTATTGTCCTTGATTTAACAATGTTCGAACACAAAGAATATCATATTATTAAAATATTTTCTTTTTATTTTGAACACTCACACCTATAGATATAAACTTTTTTTAATATTAACAAAAAATTAAATCAAATCAATTTTTCAATTTCAAATTTCGATGTTATTCGAATAAAATCGACATATTGTTTGCTGTATATGTAAGTATAAATAAAATCTTAGTTTTCAATATAACAATGTATTTCCAAATAGATTCATTTACGTATTTACATGTCACAAACAATTTTAAAAATTTCGTCTGTCTATATGTCTATTAGTCGGGGCTAATCTCCGAAACAGATCGACTCACACTGAAAGATAGAAAGGATTATGGAGCAACACATACACTTTTTGTTCGGAGATTTTTTATCAATCCCAAACCGCAATACCACATTTGTCGTATGCGCTTACTTACCGCCTAGATTGATATGTATGAAATACCTAAACATTTTTCTTTATTTAAATCCTTGTCGGATTTAAATAACAAACTATAAAGTGTATAACAGTTAACAAAAATAATTAATAAATTTTCCCTAAATACACTAAATTAAATAAAAATAGCAGGCGAAGTCGCACGCGGGCTGCAATTCCCACACATAGCAGGGCAGGCAGAGAGACCATAAGTAAACACATCTCTTTCCCTACTTTCCCTCTAACTTCCGAGACAGCATGATGAGTGACGAGACGAACGTCAGAGGCCTCTACAGCAAAATAATTCTTACTTACTTAGACTTTCTTTCGTAAAACAATTTTAAAAAAAATTGAACTAAAGCATAACAAGCTTTGTAACCTAACGACCCCCGTCATAGTGATGTTCTTTGAGCTCCGTGGATACTCGAAATTAAAAAAAATACACTAGTTAGCTTAGAACTTACATATTTTAGTCGTCGTCTTTGTGTACCTTGTCCGCTAATGAACGGACCTGTTTTCTTTTGAGACAAAGCCTTTCTTCACCGACAGCGATATATGTGAATGCACGTGAGATTTAGTGTTGTTTGATGTGCCTATACGTGTAGTGTAGACATTCTTCTGTTTATTTGAAAATTTAAAAAATATAATCAGGTTCACGCTGTATCCCTCGCGGTGTGAGTACGAGTAGTAGGCAGAGAGAACCTTTTTAAGGCACTCGGCTCCCCACTTTCTGCCGAATTCTGGAGGCATTCCGTGCTGAGTGGCGGAACTCAACGCCGCCCTTGGCCTCGAATCGGTATTTATTTGAATAGGTAATAAAATCTTAATATTATAAGACATTTGGTCAGTCGTGACGCAAAGGCACAAGAAATGAAATATTAAAATTTTTCTTCGTCGTAGAAACGAGGTGACGTTAAGTTCAGCCACTTGACATGAAATGAGTCCAGAATTCGGCAGAATGTGGGGAACACCCTAAGCAACTGGTCAGCTAGATGAATATTATATACATATGTACTCATATATATATATATAAAAGTCTTTGACGAGTGATGAGATTACTAATTCATGATTTTGATTTATGACAAATGAGATTACTATATTTTAAAAAAATCTTTGAGGAATTTCAAGGAAATCCAGTGTGATTTCTTGAAATTCCTCAAAACTCAAAACTCAAAATAATCATTTAACCAAGTCCGAATTGAGCCCACAATAACTTTACAGCATGTGGGGTGATAATCACGTTTCCTTGGTGTTGTAGGTATATCTATATATTAAGAGATAAGGATATGAGTGATAACTAAAAATTATAAGTATTAATAAATTTTCATAGTAAACATGATAAGTGGTTTTTAGACAAGTATACAAATACTCTTTTGCCAGGCCAGTAGTGGCGCAAGGGCGCAAAGTGTGACTGTAAATGCGACTGGTTGTGGGTTCGATTCCCACTCGAGGCAATGAAATATTCTTTTAAATTTATATTTCCATTTCTATCTATAGACAAACGGCATCTAGTTTTAGTACACTACTTTCTCCATCCACCCAACCCTTCGAGATACACTCGTTGAGTGACGAAACTCACCTCTTTGCCTCTGAATCGAACCCGCAACCACGCACGGCCGGCGGCCTCTAAATTTTTTTGATTATTAATTCTAAAAAGATCATCTATTGATATCCAAACCCCAAAGCTGCATACGCCAAAGGTATCTTTAAAAAGAAGGATCTCTCTAAACACGCCTTATTGGCTCTTGAGACCCTTAGAGAAGATAATTGCATACAAATATTGAACATCGATGTTAGGGATGTTGCGGTCGGATGAGTCTTTTGTGAATTATCTCTACGTTTTTACGTTTTAGTATATGCATAGATGGATATGCGATATCAAGTTTTGCTTCACACTGTATCCCACATACAGCAGGGTAGGCTAATGGAACCTGGAAAATAGTGGTAAGACACTCCATTCCCACTAACACACTTCTATTCCCTATTTTTCGCCGAATTCTGGAGGCATTGTGTGTTCTTCGCTCTGCTGTCGAGGCAAAGCGCAGCGTTCAGTTCTGCCACTTAACACGCAATGCCTCCAGAATTCGGCAGAAAGTGGGAAACGGAGTGTCTTACACTGGGTTCCCTCTACCTACCCTGCTGTGTGTGGGATACAGCGTAAAGCTGTTATTATGTTATCAAAGTCATTGCCAGCCAGCGGCCTATGGTGATAAATATTTTAAAGATATTACTTCCTATAACCAAAACTACACAATATAATATTCTTTCCTTTCTCTATTACTTATGTGTTTAAATATGAATAGCTATAATTATATAATATTATAATTGACAATATTTTATTATATTACAATTTAAAAGAGGCCAGTCGTGGCGCAGCGGCACGAAGTGTGACTGTAAAACCGACTGGTTGTGGGTTCGATCCCCACTCGAGGAGATGTCTTTACACTAGGTTCCCTCTACCTACCCTGCTGTGTGCGGGATACAACGTGAAGCTAGAATACTATTTAAAAAGTTACAACCGAGTAACTTAATGCGCGGCGTAGAACACGGAAATTTCGCAAAGGTCTTTTGGGAAATGTAGTTGAGCAGTGAGAATTTTTTATTTCTGTAATTAGATTTTTTTAATATTGTACAATATAATAATTTCATTACTGAATATGTGACTTGTAACCACTGACCGCAGAAAATTTAAATTTGGTATGTGATTTCGATGGAAAGAGTAGAGAAGCGTTAAGAGAGAATTTTTCGAAATTACTACAAGAAGGCCGGCAGAGGCCGGTCGTGGCGCAGCGGCACGAGGTGTGACTGCAAAACTGACTGGTTGTGGGTTCGATCCCCACTCGAGGAGATGAAATATTTACTTAAATTTATATTTCCATTTCTTCGCTCTGGTGCCGAGGTTAAGCGCGGCGTTGAGTTCTGCCACTCAACACGCAATGCCTCCAGAATTCGGCGGAAAGTGGGGAACGGAGTGTCTTAACACTAGGTTCCCTCTGCCTACCCTGCTGTGTGCGGGATATAGCGTGAAGCTAATTTAATTTTCTTAATTTTTTTACTACAAGAACTGGTAGCAACGGGGTTTTTCATAAGTTTTATAATCTACGAAAACGGAGTTCCGTGCTACAACTCGTTGAATACAATAGATTGATCGATTGATTGCCTCAATGGGATTCTAGTATAATAAATTCCAATACAAGACACGAAATAAACATAAAAATATTCAATTGTATGACATTTTTAACCGACTTACATAAGGAGGTTATGAATTTGATTGTATTTTTTTGTTCGTTATCCCGTAATTTTGACTGGATGAACCGAGTTTGATTATTCTTTTTTATTTGAAAGGTGGTGCTTCCGGTATAGTCCCAATTTGATCCGTTTCTGATAATTTTATCCACAAGAAAATCACATAAGATTTAAATTTGCATTAAATATGTGCGCGACAAATGGACGAATAACTCAATATCACGCCATCCGATTTCAATGTTTCTTTTTTATTGGAAAGAATACGTTTCAAGGGTAGTTTGTATAGGTTCTAATTATGGGATCCAGTGGAAGTCGGTTTTTTTTGTTAAAAATTATAATTATCTTACGTAACTACGCCTTCTAAATAATTTTCATCTACAAATAAAATTTGTATATCCAATAAACTAACATAATAAACAAGCCATTACTTCTAAAACTTCAACAGTCATTACAAAATCTTTGGAAACTACAAGACAAATCCTATTATGCAAAACTTGTACTAAGAACCATTGCATTACTTAACCGTCCAATCCAACGGCGAAGAGGTAAGTGCAGGAGGAACAAACAACGAGCAAATTTTTCCATGAGATTTTGATATTTTTGAAATTTTATATTACGAAAAAAACAATATAAGAATAATCTCTATATATTATAGAGATTAATATATAGTATTATCTACATTTAAAATATAAAAACATATTATATATAAGAAGCCTTTTACATTCTTGTTTAAAAAATACACAAAAATCAAATTTTAAAAAATATAAAAATTACCAAAAAAAATCTAAATATTAGACTTTTCTATCCATCTATGTATTAGTCACCTGTCATCCATCACATCAATATAGCATCCGTCATCCGTCCTCCATCTTTCGTTCACCAATCTAGCCTACTGATGAAGAACCGAATATTGTATATAGTAGTTCTCCAATTTGTATTTCTATTTCTTCGCTCTGATGTCGAGGCAAAGCGCGGCGTTGAGTTCTGCCACTCAACACACAATGCCTCCAGAATCCGGCAGAAAGTGGGGAACGAAGTGTCTTAACACTAGGTTCCCTCTGCCTACCCTGCTGTGTGCGGGATACAGCGTGAAGCTGATTTATTTTTTACTTTTATAGTCCCCCAATTTAACTCTCAATTCTCTCAAAAACATGCAGAGAGCTATCAGACGCAAGGCTACGATCAGGCAAGCGCAGTAAGGAAACACCGACGCTAATATCGCATGGATCGCGAACGCCTTATATTAAAACTGCCATACAAAACCGTTGCGTTAACGTGTCCTTATTTAGAGTAAGTTTATATGGAGAATTGAAATATTTTTTTTCATATTGACGGCAGCAAAGAGTAATATCTACAAAATTACTAGTTTTAAGCAATTTTAATAAAATTATGTCATAAGTTTTAAAATAAAAAAGGTATTTTCTTTAGATTTGTAATATTTCATTATAATATAATTATCTACTATTAAGTAAAGACAAATATTAAATATTTTTATTGTTTCCAAAATACGGCATATGCCTTTTTATGCTCCACTCGAAATAGCTAACTAACTGAGTTAACTGTCGTATGTTCGCATCTATTTTTTTTTCAGCTTCACGCTGTATCTCGCACACTGCAGGGTAGAGAGAGGGAACCTAGTGTAAAGACACTCCGTTCCCCACTTTCTGCCGAATTCTGGAGGCATTGCGTGTTGAGTGGCAGAACTCAACGCCGCAATTTTAAATATTTTTATTATTTTTCAAAATACGGTATATGTCTTTTTCTACTCCACTCGAAATAGCTAACTAACTGAGTCAACTGTCGTATGTTCGCTTCTACTTGGGACTCGGTAATTATTTATTCTTAAACAATTTTATACATATAATGGGTTTCAACTATTTTATTTTCTTTTTTATTTCAGCTTCACGCTGTATCCGGCACACAGCAGGGTAGGCAGAGGGAACCTAGTGTTAAAACACTCCGTTCCCCACTTTTTGCCGAATTCTGGAGGCATTGCGTGTTGAGTTGTTGAGTTGAACAGAACTCAACACCGCGCTTAGCCTAATATTATTTTTGGTCATATATAACCAGTAGATGCCTCATAAAAAAATTACTTTAGCATTTAAGTTGTAAAAATAATTCATAATAAACTGAACGGTTACAGAGAAAATAACTAATAATAATCTAACATATTTTTTATATATCACTAGAGGACGCGTGCGGCTTCGCCCGCTTATTAGGAGTGAATTCTAAAAAATCCACGAAACACGTGTTCAATAAAATATTTTTAACAGTCTGAATTTAAATTTTTATAAAAATCGGTGGCAATTTAAAGATTTTTCCATATAAACTTTCAACCTCTTATTTGAACCCTTAGGGGATGATTTCTTAAAAACCATGAAACACGTGTTCAATGAAATATTTTTAAGAGTCTGAATTTCAAATTTTATAAAAATCGGTGCAGATTAAATTTGTTTTCCATACGAACTTTCAACCCCTATTTCATCCCTTTAGGGTTAAAAGTTTTCAAATTCCCTTCTTAGTGGATGTCCAGAATATAAAAGTAAACATCTGCCCAAATTTCACGTTTCTACCATCAGCGGTTACGGCTCTGCGTGCGTCTTACCTCAGTCAGTCAGCACAAGTCCTTTTATATATATAGATTAACAAAATAATCAAATCGCAAACAAGCTTTATCCAAATAAAGAAACTAAGCCGTTCTTATATTATTTGAGTAAATGTACAATAATCTAAATAATAGTAATTATTCCAATCATTTTGAATTTATTGATGTATGAACTACCCTTATTTAAATAATATCACAAGCGGTTATGGTAACCGCTTCTTTCGCTATTTGAATTACAGTTTTATATAATTTGTAATACCCAGAAGAAAAAAATTAAAAAAACAATAATAACAACGAATCAATAATAAGCAGACATGGTTACTTAGATCTCTTCTGTTCACAGAGAGAAATAAATTCTTTATATTTGCTGTAGAAGTTGAAGCCAGTCGTGGTGCAGTGGCATAAAGTGTGACTGCAAAATCGACTAGTTGTGGGTTCGATCCCTACTCGAGCACATGAAATATTTATTTAAATGTATATTTTTATTTCTTCGCTTTGGTGTCGAAGCAAAGCGTGGGGTTGAGTTCCGGAAAGTGGGAATGGAGTGTCTTAACACTAGGTTCTCTCGGCCTACCCTTCTGTGTGCGGAGTACAGGTGAAGCTGATTTAATTTTAATTTGATTTAATTTTTAAAATAGAGGCTTATCTTAGTATTTTCACGTCGACGACAATCAATTGACATTGACTGACCCTCATCTATATCATTTTATCGGTCAATTTATCGATTTATGGGTCTAATCTGATTCCATTTAATCTTTTCGTCTTTAAAATTTTTGGTCAATAGGTATTGGTATTGGTAAAAGCAAAAGTATCAGGTGCTTGACCGTATCGTCACGGTACTTTTAAACTTTTTACTTATGCCTTTAAAATAATTAGAAACATCAGCTTCACGCTGTATTTCGCAAATATCAGGGTAGGCAGAGGGAACCTAGTGAAAAGACACTCCGTTCCCCACTTTCTGCCGAATTTTGGAGGCATTGCGTGCTGAGTGGCAGAACTCAACGCCTCGATATCAGAGCGAAAAAATGGAAATATAAATTTAAGTAAATATTTAATCTCCACAAATGGGGATTAAACCCACAATCGGTTTTACAGTCACTCTTTGTGCCCCTGCGCCAGGACTGGCCCTCTTCTTTGATGCCGTCGATATATGAAGGTATATAAGTAATTTGTACTATTTAGACGTTTTACTTATTATCTTCATATATCTTCGGAGCATATCAATCCATCCTCGTTTTCATTTATTTTCACATATATGTTACACATACATTTCTATTATATGCTATACTGTGATACCCAATAATTATGTAATTTATTAATATATTCATTTATTCGCTTTCTTTGGCACCAAGGCAAAATCCCGGCGTTTAGTTCCACCACTCCACACACAATGGTTTGAAAAAGGGAAAGTAGGGAACGGCGTGTCTTAAAACTAGGTCTCCCTATCTCCGATTGGGTTATGAAGTGAATCTGTTTTTTTTTAATATTTATGCATAGTTGGAGAAAATATTTTCTAGTATAAATTTTATATTATATCTAAAAATGAAATATGTCTCAAGTGAGGTTTAAAAATGATTATGAACAGTCGATATAGATTATACATTGGCCCATTTGAATTTAGCAAAACTAGCTGTCTTCTTTTTTACAATATACCAACAATATTTTTAGAATCATTAATACTCACAAGGGAGTATTAAAGCGATTTCGATGAACCACTACAAAATCTTAACTTCAATATATTTAAAATTTTCACATACATATTAATTTTGCATACTATGTAAGCCAAACTTAAACAAGGTACCAAGGTACAGAAGATAGTGCTCGGGGGTCATCACAAACAAATGAGGTAAGTAAATCCATCCCTCCCCCCTTCTTACACCCCACAGCTACCTACCTACTTGCTTAACCCTTTCTTGGCTAACATATGTACCACACGGTAGCGGTTAAGACACACTTCAAGTGTTTCGGACGTTCTTGGGAATTTATAGGCGGACTGTATTTCTATTGGTTTTGTTTTGTAGAGGGTAGATTTACCTTTATAGCGCTGTTATGGGTAATAAATTGGGTGTTTGCTTTGATTTATTGTCTGTGGTTGAAATTGTAGGATAATTGAAAAAAAATATTTTATTTTTTTTTTTATTAAAAATGTCGCAATATGTTATTTAGAAAGTAAGGCAATACACACTAGGTTTGTGGATGTTTTCTCTATTTAAGAAAACTTAAACAAACTATATTGGGCTCCACTATCAAGCAAGCAACGTTCCTCAAATATGCAAAAAAAGTAGAACATACTAATAATACTGAAAAAAATACAAATACAAAAATTTTAACAACTATCTTAACTTAAGACGTTAATAACGACTTGATATACGTTTAAAATAAATGTTTGAATGTTAAATAACTCCCAAAAACAAGCATAAATGAACAATATTCACTGACAAGTAAAACAATTAAGAATTATTATATATTAATATTGTAATCAGAGCAAAGAGCTCTGATAACAAGGTAAAGCGAGACGTTAAGTTCCGCTACTCAACACGCAATGCCTCGAAAATTCAGCAGATATTAACACTTGGCTTATCCTGCCCTGATAAATACGGGGTACAGCGTAAAGCTGACGAAATAAATAAAATAAAGCACACAAGAAAAATAAAAAAAAGCTTTCAAATACCAAAAAACAACAAAATCCTGCAATTTGTCTCCAAGAAACAGACCATCACGTCAACAATAAGGACAGGTCCAGAACTATAACGAAATTAATACTGAACACGTACGTACATACGTCCGATCGTTGAATCAATCATCTTAATCAGACATTGTAAGACAAAAACTAAGTATTTTTTTACCCGAAACGTCCCAAACTCCCCGAGCCACCACCAGCAGTAATAGATAGGATGCCGTGGAACAATTCTTATAGTAATTGGGGTAGATGCCTCGAGAGGACCTCTGACATGTTGACGTATGGCTATATTGTGTAAATTGTGTGTATGTATGTGTATTTCTTGTGTTACGTAGTACGGGTGTGTGGGTTTAGTTAGTTGTTTTTTTTTGTGTTGATTCAATTAGAATGTTTATTTAATTATACAGTAAATAGGTTTTATTTTTAGTCTGTATTTTTACGTCGAAAAGCAGTCGTAAAGCAAAACTATTATCAAAAAATCTGATTTTTTTGTGGTGAATTTGTTGCGTGTTGAAACTCAACTCTGAATTCCCCGGGAATCAAAGTCACAACTGTCAAGTTAACAGTAAGACGGCATCGCCTTATACCAGAGACATTTAATGTATCACTCCGTTCCTCGATTTATATCAATTTTACGAATGTAGTGATAAAACCAATACGTGAAAAGGCAAATGAAAATTATTTAGAGTTAACGACTTCCAAATGGAAATCGATCTATTAAATACCGGTGACGTTATAAAATTTTATATTTTCAATACAATGCATAAGATCAATAATATAAAAAAATATAAAAACCGATTTCAAAGCCAATTCTTATAGGTACAAGCTTAAGCAAACACTAAAAAGTATTTATATTATTTTATTTACTTGAAAATAAATACAATTAAAAAACTTATTAAATTATTAATACTTATTACATATACGTACCATACCTATTTACCTTTTAAAACCAATTATTTTTGGAGTTGGTACTATCGTATGTTTATTTTGTTATTATTTTTATCTCTTGTTCGGATTATTAAGTAGTCATCTCCGAACGTTATCGTTTTCTTGAAATCACTTAAAATTTTAAAACTTTCTTTACCTGGAAGTTGTAATGTAAAAATAACATTTTCTATAATTTAGTTTTTGTTTAAGTTTGTGCATATAAGTATAAATTTGAAGTATTTCTTTTATTTTAATATAAAATTTTATTTATATTTATAAGGCACATTTTGGAGGCACCGACATACAGTCGAATCAGTAAAAAATCACACGTAAGACGAAAAACTAACTTCTCAATTAAAAAAAAAACAATATTATTCAATAACGCCTATAACTAATTCTACAGTCCATCCACATCGAACTGGTTGTCAAGACGCAGTATAACCAATTTTTCTTCAAATAAACAACGAACGTCGAGATGAATGTCAAAACATCGTATGCTGAATAAAATATAAGGAGAGGCGAGTGCTCAGTTTTCGCGATATAATGCTATTGATAAATTTACCAGAGCTCCTCAGTTCTCTCACATGGCGTTACGGGGAGGTAGGGGGATCTATTATTATGCCGGGCAGGTCGCGACGTATGATATGCCGAGGGCTTTGTATCAACTGCTTGTTGGTCGATTAAAAATTGTTTTTGAGGTTTTTTTTTGGTTCTAATTATTTTTTTATAAAGTTATGTTTTTAATTTATATGTTTATAATATCTGTTTTTAATTTATACGAAATTTTGTGAAAAAAAAAATATAAAACAGCAGTATTATAAACAATAGCTACTGTATATTATATAGGTTTACCAAACTATATGTTGTATAGAGAAGATTTAGAAGCCTCATTATCTTTTTTATTATTTCAATTCATTTCGACATATTTCTTTTAATACTAAGCTACAATTACATAATAACTTTATTTGAGGTATTTTTTTTGTTCTAATTATTATTTTGTAAAGTTATGTTTTAAATTTATATGTATTTAATATCTGTTTTTAATTTATATTAAATTTTGTGAAAAATTAAAATGTTATAAAACAGCAGTATTTTTTAACAATAGCTACTGTATATTATATTGGCTTACCAAACTATATGTTGTATAAAGAAGATTTAGAAGCCTCATTATCTTTTTTATTATTTCTTCTTCTATTACTTTTAATACTAAGTACTAAGTACTACAATTACATAATAACCAACTAGCATTACTAAAAAATAATATTTTTTTTTGAAACAAAAATTTTTTTTTCGCAAGTGGCAACCCTCCATCCATCCGCCGGGACGCCACCGATGACTTGTCATTAATAACGACAGCGGAAATGTATCAAAAGGTGACGTGTGTCCCTCCGTCTGTCTCCAGCCTTATTTATGATGGTAACAAACAATATTTATTTTGTTTATAGATACCGTTATAATATTTGTACATTAGCTATTTTATTTTTTTTCGTTATAGATGATCTATTTAAATTGGGTTTATTTTTGTCTTGTATGGGGTTTTTACGACAGGAGAATGTATGGATGTTTAATTATTTATCTAAAGTATCTATTATATTCTATATTATTATAAAAATAAGCGATTTTTTAATTATTTAATATATTTACTATTTAAATTTCCTAAAAACCATAATTAATAATATTTTTCTTTATAATTAATTAAAAAATGCATAAAATAATCATTATTCCACAAATTATATTTATGATATTGAAAAGGAATTTTAATAATTACAAATTATCATTAAATTAAACACACTTTTAAACAATATCCGCCACACTTCGAATAGTAAAATACAATAAATATTATAAACTAAGATTTATTAATTGCCGATGTAAATTTTATCACCAATTAATTAAGGATGAAAAAGATTTTTTTTTATTTACTGACTTTAAAAATAATATTCCCTATTAAAAATAATATAATCTAATTACAAATATGCCGTAACTACACACGTCTGTGGCCATTTAAAACATGGAATTTAAATTATATAACACACACACAAATCTCTGAAAAGGAAATTTATTGCTGCCTATATCTTACTTTATTTATAAGAAAGGAGAAGGGAGATGAAATTACGTGAAACCATTTGGAATCTGAGTGAAATACGTTTCCACCTCTATGTGTTATATTCTCATTCGTGCCTACTTAGACGATTGCTTGTTGAATATCAGATATAGGTTTTTTATTGTTTTATGCTGTTGTTGTTTTAGGGAAAACGATGTGGAGCTCTTTTCTTTTTTTTTGCGTGTTATGTTTTTTTTTTCTTGTTTTATATCATTTTTCTGATTTAAATTGTTGATACTAAAGAAATAAACTAAAAGAATTTAGAAATTGAATTGAAAAACTACTGTTAGGTAAAATATTTTAATTTATTGTAGTAAGGGTTGATGGAAATCTACAAGACTATCAATATTTGTAAACATCTATATTACAAAACAAATAAAATCATTTCTTTATTAAAGTTTGATTTCGAGCGTTTGAGTCTTGTCTAGCCTAGCCAATAAATAATCACGTTTTTCTGTATCAAGATGGATTTATAAGGTGTTAAAAATATACTAGGAAATTGGTACCACATATGAAATTGGCGTTTGGTATGGTAGGAACAAAAATTTTTAATATTATAAAAAAAATCAAAATCAAATCAGCTTCACGCTGTATCTAGCACACAGCAGGGAAGGCAGAGGGAACCTAGTGTTAAGACACTCCGTTCCCCACTTTCTGCCGATTTCTGGAGGCATTGCGTGTTGAGTGGCAGAAGTCAACGCCGCGCTTAATCTCGACACCAGAGCGAAGAAATGGAAATATAAATTTAAGTAAATATTTCATCTCCTCGAGTGGGGATCGAACCCACAACCAGTCGGTTTTACAGTCACACTTTGTGCCGCTGCGCCACGACTGATAATATATTTATTTAATCAAAGTATGAACCATTGTTATCTATTGACTTTTGCCATCACATAGGTAGTTCATTGATCCCTTTATAAAAAACCATTCGGATGGGAATCAATAAAATCTTTAAAGGCGATTTGGACTGTGTCCAGGTCGAAACAAAAGAGTGTCCAGAACGAAAACGTTGGAATCGAACACGCACTATTTTCTTTTGCGACTCGACTGCCATATATATAATGAACCATTGGATACGTCCAATTGGATAACCCTTGGATACTTAGATACGAGTACTACCTCATAAATAACACGATATGTCAAGTTTTCCATTTAGTAAACTGAGTGATGCAAACAGAAAAAAAATTATTTGTAAAAACAAAAACCCCGACTGCATAAAACTAAAAAGAATATAAACAAGCCCAATAGTTTATTAGGATTAACAGTCGGGACCTCTTTAAATTATGCGGGGTTCCTGGTAAAGATTTTATTGATTGAAGAATTACTTATAGGTCCCGACTGTTAGTCCTAATAAACTATTGGGCTTGTTTATATTCTTTTTAGTTTTATGCAGTCGGGGTTTTTGTTTTTACAAATATTATTTTATTTTTCACTTTTTTGTTAGGATTCATTATGGTAATGATAGTCATGATATACTATTTGGAAATCCTCGTATTGAGCTCTTGAATTTGATACCCATATTGTGGTATTCGAAACGATTTTTTTTTTTTCACTAGTCCAATGGCGTCGCACAACCGCCATGATTGTTTTTTTTAACGTCACCTATCTAAGAACACTTGGGCTGCTAATACGAATCTAACGATATCTCAATTACGTAAATCCGTTCAGCGATTCTGGAGATATGAGGTAATAAAGAATATTACATACATACAAGATACGCGCGAAAAGCATAACCCTTCCTTAGCAGTCGGGAAAAAACAAATGAATGACGGTTAACGAAACACAAACAAATGTGTAAATAGCAGTATAAATTTGAATTTCTAATTCCTAACGAAAGAGGAGAAATTTGTGAATGAAGTGGCCTGTACGAGAAAACGCCAATTTCATATGTAAAGATCTAATATATAAAAGTTAAGAGCAATGTTTAAAAAAAGGTAACATTTTTTAAATGAATTCTTTTTTTGAATCGACAACTATATTTCATTTAAGAAAAAATACATTCAGAGATAAATACTAAATACACTGAATAAAAGCTAAGAAAGGTTATTAAAAAATATACCCATGTTGGTACCGACTCCAAAAATAACTGATTTCCAATAGTAGATATGTATCAATAATTTTATTATATTTTATTTTATTTTTTATTTTGAAGTAGTTGAAATATTATTTTCTACATTATAGTTTTAGTTTTTTCTTTAAAATATTTGTTATATGCGTTTCAAGTGGGTACTTATCGAGTTACAAAATCTATTATCTAAATTTAAATCAGTTTACAGTAAGAGATATAAAAAATGATCCCGAAGAGATAAAAATAATTATAACAATGCTTTAACAAATTTAACAGTTGTTATATCTTTAAAAATTGTAATATTTTTAAATTTCTATCTGAACGAAAATATTTTCAGTGCAAAAACGAAACGCATTTGAGCGCGATTCCAGTATTTTGACAAGTGTCAAGGAATTCAACAATAGTACCAAAACAAAACTTCGTAATCCTTTTTTAAAATGGATAGCCGACTTTTTGAAGCTAAATTAGCTAATCATAAAATATTTAAAGACATAAAAGAGAGTTTAAAAGACGATAGTGATAAAAAGCTGCGCAATTTGTTTGAATTAAAAGATGATGTTTTGTATGTGTGGAATTCGTTAGAAAACTGTTTGTTCAGTGTAAATTTGAAACGTCTTGAAGACCAGGATGAAGAAACTCCATATCAGGTAAGAAGTAATTAGTTTATTATTGTTTTAAATTGTCTCTAATATATTTTACCGGTAGCAATATTTTTTGAGGTTATGTTGTCATATTGTTATTTCTGTAACTGACATGTAATGTATTCAAATATAATTTTTTATTTATTTATGTTAAATTGGAATTATGCCATGGCAATTTTATACTATTTACTTTATTTTTCTAATCAGAGGATATAGTAAACAAAATTATTTATTTTATTGTAATAGTCTTCGTTTAAATAACTGATTTGGTTATTATTAAATCTTATGAATTTATCATTAGTGGACTGTATAAACATATATGTTTTTATTAATATTATTCATGATTATGTTGTATCTCGCTTTCCCTGTGGTAGCCTAATAGTTGTTAAGATGCTCCGTCTCACACTTTCCTCCATTTTTCAAAACATTTTGTATTGAGTAGCAGTACACAACACCATACTTTGTCTTCTAGAGTAGGAAAATGAAACAAATTAAGTATAATCCGTCCCCAAGTGAAGATTCAAGAATACAGTCTGGCGACTGTAAATATGATGGTTGTAGGAACAATCTTCACTTGGGGACAGATGCTGCACTAGAAAGAATATCTAAAAAAATATTTAAATATTTATATTTTTTATATTTGTTAAGAGATATTTAGAGTTATATTACACTAATATACAACAATTACTTCAGATTTGGACCTTAGCCATGACATTTAAACTATAATCAATTAATTGTAATTACAAAATATATGGAATTGAGTAACAAAATTTACTGTATGTTATAGAATTTTTGATCACATTATAATATTAAAATTTTTAATTTCATTACTGCAAATTTTTTTTACCGGACTGTGGCAAAGTCCAGGAGTTTTGTTCATAGTGTGTACATGTATGTTTGTTTCTTTGTTTGCTTGTAACTTTTAACCAGTGAACTCATTTTGATTAATGAATGATATGTTGTAGGAATTTTTGTGATTTACTTGTTACTACATTAAACTTGTTTATGCTGTCAGGTTTTTGTTTGGTTTGTAATTCATATGTTTATTATGCAAAAACACTAAATAATTATGTCAAATCCATAGGTGCATTGAATTATTTTAATATACTCACTAGTATTAAGAGCAAATTGTGGCATTGAGCTCCACTACTCTATAGGCTATGTCTTGGAAATAGGGTACATCATGGTAAATAGAGTAAAACTAGATTCTCTCTGTTTAACCTGCGATGTGCGGGAAACATTCTGCAATTCCATAAAGCAGAATAGATAAAGAAAATCAAGTTAGAGCAATTGCAAATAGAGGAACCCAACACTACATTCTATTTTGCCACATTGTTACTGCTCTGAAGTCTATAAAAGCAAGCAGATAAAAAAAAAATACAATTACTATTTCGATAGGGTATTGAATTGAATTTGAATTTGTTCAAGAATCCCATATATTATTTTTTATGAAGTTATTGACACGATTATATTATATTTATAGTTGACAGTACTTCTACTCCTACAAATTTTTTTTCTTTAAATATTTCACTTTCACACTGTACCCATGTGAAACACCAAACAACAACATCAACCGCCTCTGCATAGACAGTAGTGTTGCTTAACACTAGGTTTAGTGTTAAGACACTCTGTTCCTTTCTCTTTTACTAGTACAACTTACTATTTTTTACTACTTGTTATATATGGTTTTGATAATTAGCTAGGAATTATTAAGGTATCCACTTTTATAATAAAAGTACTATTAAAATTGGGTAACTTCATCAACAATAAGTTCATGAGAGCATTATATCCATAATGCTCATGTCATGAATTTATTGTTTAAAGTGATTGAAAATAAATAATCATGTGTATGTGGAATATAATACTAATTTTACCACATTTCCACTAGGACACTTCCATTCTCCACTTGCCGCCGAATTCTGAAACATTGTGTGCGACTATAAATGTGACAGGTTATGAGTATGAATGCGACTTGTTTGCGTGCGATTTTCGTTTTCACGTTCTGGTTACGCGGCACAGCGCCGCGTTAAGTTCCGCCATTCAACATGCAATGCTCCTAGAATTCAGCGGAAAGTGAAGAATGAAAGTGTTTTAATAGGAATGAAGTGTCTAAACCCTGGGTTTCCTCTGCGTACTATGCTATGTGGGGAAACTATAATAACTATATTATATGAAAAATGTGGTTAGTGTATAACTACATATTATGTGTAGCAATCTTATTTTTTTGTAAAATTTTAAATTAAAAAAAAAAGATTAAGTAAATTTTGTCTCACTACATTATTTTTATAGCTGGGTAGGCAGATGGAACGTGTATGAGGAATGTGAGAAACAGAATATCTATTCTGTTTGTATGAATTAAAATAATTTAAATAAACAATTTTCCCCGAATAGGGATCGCGCGACCCATAACAAGGTATTATAGTTAAATCACGTCTCACGGCACTACCACACTCCACATGATTTGTATAGTTAAAATAAAATATTAATATACTATTATAAAAAAAACTGTTTTTGCGTAGCGTTTAATTTAGTATGTACGATTATATTTAATCTCTACGAAATTTTTAATAATATTCGATTTATATCGATTTTAAATACGTAAATGTATTAAATAAAAGAATAGTAGAGGCCAGTCGTGGCGCAGCGGCACGAAGTGTGGCTGCTGAACCGACTCGTTGTGGGTTCGACCCCCACTCGAGAAGATGAAATATTTACTTAAATTTATATTTCCATTTCTTCGCTCCGGTGTCGAGGCTAAGCGCGGCGTTGAGTTTTGCCACTCAACACGCAATGCCTCCAGAATACAGCAGAAAGTGGGGCAGCACAGAGGGTCTTAACATTAGATTCCCTCTGCCTACCCTTATGTGTGCGAGATACAGCGTGAAGCTGTAAAAAAAATGTATTAACAACAACATAATTAATTTAAAACAAAACAATGTACACGTTACAATGGACATCTGAAGAGGTCAATTTCTGGTCCGCCATTAATCTCACTTGGAACGTTACCGCCGAATTAATTACCCTCTGACCATACGATTTAATAGGTTTCCTGAGGGACCCTGAGGTTACCGATTAAATCACTACTTCTCATAGGGCGATTTATAGTGACCGGCTCTTGGACGAGGATTTAGGAGTTGCTGGATGTGGCCAGTGATGTGGAATGGAAAATTATGTTATTTTTTAAGTATTTCATATGTTATATGTATATGCTTCTCTTGATGGTTTCTTAGAAGTATAATGAAACGTTTAAGCAATGCTTAAATACTTTACGGAGTTCAATTTGAGCATGGAACTATCGTGTATTCAGTCCAATATATAACTGATCTACGTATCCGTAACTAATTTGGATAAATATTTAATTATACTGTATAAGCGCGTTCGCTCTTCATTTAGATAAGTTTTTATGGTAGACAGAGGGAACCTCCTGTTAAGACACTCTGATCCCATCTCTCTGACCAATTGTCGTGTCGACAATTGCGTGCTAAATGATGAAACTTAACGCCACTTTGTCTTATTATCGAAAGGATATATTTGTAATATATTGTACTTATTTAGAAAACGTATAAAAATTTGAACGTAGCGCGACTCGAACCCGCGCCTCCTGGGAATCGACCGACCAGAACGTATGACTCAGTGGTCAGAGCGCCTGGTCGGTTCCCAGGAGGCGCGGGTTCGAGTCCCGCTACGTTCAATTTTTTATACGTTTTCTAAATACTTAAGTATTTTTCTTTCCTAAGTGTGGTATAACACTTTAAAAACTGTTAAAAATAATCTATTGTTTCCCCGAGTGTCAATTGAACAAACGGACGCTGTGCACGACCTCTATTTATATTTATGTAGGTACTTATTTATTTTTATAAACATTTTTATCTATATTTAATTCTATTGACCGATTTATTGCTATACCTATTCGTTAGGACAATGGCATTTTATGCTTGTACAATTTACATATAAGATAAGATTTTATTTATTTCTCTTAATTGGTAAAACCATAGTTAATATATTATTCGCTAAGCAACAATATAAAATTTAAAAATAAATTTATATTGTAAATTTTTCAAAATATTATTATATAAAAATGCAATAAAAAGTAATTAAACCTGACCTGGAGATCGAACTGACAACCATCTCATCTATAATCAGACGCTATGCTAATGTGCTATGACAACTTTATAATTATAATATATTTTTTTTAGCTTCACACTGTACCCCGTAATACATAGCAGGGTAGACAGAGGAAACCTGGGAACCTAGCGTCCCTCCATCCATCTATCCATTAAGACACTTACCTTCCCTACTTTACGTCGAGTTCATCATTGTATGTTGAGTGGCGGAACTTAATGCCGCGTTTTGCCTCGTAACCAGAGCTAGAAAATGAAATATAAAATATTGCATTCCCCCTAAGGGAAATCGAACCCAAAACCATAGCGTTTACAGTGGCCACGAATTTCTCCATAATTAAATGATTTAAATAAAGCTTTTCCAGACATTTATAACAATTCTAATCGTGAGGTTGCCCTTTACCTCGATATAACCTCTTTCCCGACCCGATTGTTAATCTGAACTTGTACTTTTCATCGTTAGCCATTTCAATGGTCCCCTTTCTAAATGGATTTTCTTTAATTTCATGAAAAGTAAAGTTAATAAACGTACTACATTAACTATTAATTATCCTGACGAATTACATTAAATATTCTTTTCTACCCACATTTGGTATAATTTAAATAAATGTCCACATACATACAATTTTAATAGCCGGTCGTGGCGGGGCCGGTTTGTAAGATTGTGGGTTCGATTTCCACTCCATTTCATTTCCTCACTCTGTTTACAAGGCAAAGTGCCGCAAAAAGTAGGAAACGGAAGTGTCCTAATAGGAATGGAGTATGTTAACACTATGTTCCCAGGTTCGCTCTGCTTAAAACACTTTATACTTACAAATATTATGCTATACATTACTTATTATTCAAAAAAAAAATACGACATTCTCTAGAAAGATAAGACGATACCAAGATGTACTACCAGCCGTATCTCCAAACAGCGTCATGTCACTTAACCCAAATTACCTTAATCAGATAGCCGATTTCTGCTAAACTTCATTACCTCATGGCTCCACAATTTACCTTGGCTCCTTAAAAGCCCAAACCAAATATTGTCACAATTACAAGATAGCATCAGGCTATAAACATGCGGACGATGAGTTCCCTTCGGCGTATATGCTAAAGACGACCGACCCACTCAGATTTTGGTATAATTTTGGGAGTGATGACGATTATCGTTTAATATTTTTGCCTTTGAATATTTTGCATATTTTTAGCTTTACGCTATATCCTGCAACCTGGAAATGATGAAATGAACCTGGAAACCTAAAGACCATTAAGACACTTCCTTTACTTACCGCCGAATTCTGGCAGCATTCGTGTTGACAGGCCTTTGCCTCCGTTACCAGTGTGAGAAAATTTAAATAATGAATACTCATATTTTCTCGAGTGGTAATCGAATCTACAACCCTGTCGCGTTTACAATCGCATCCTCGTGTCCGTGCACCACGAATGGCCTTAAATGAAGCCTTACATATATTAAAATGTATATTATATAAACTCTTATAAACTACCTTTAAATTTTTTTATTTATTTCTCAAATTAGTGTTGTAATATTTAAAACTCCCCATAAGATACACTTTGTACTCTATTTAACGTAACTGTACATAAAACAATACGGATATCCTGTTGAAAATATATCACAAGTTCACAAGTAAGTCCTGCTCCATCCTATATCAGGCCCAAACAATCCTCAAATAATGGGAGCTAAACTTAACGTCATTAAAGCGGAAACGAGTGATCGCCATCCTCTCTCAACAAAGAGCTAAGACGTTTTACTTTGGCCTTAAGATCGTTTTATTGCCAGTCCGGATGGACTTCTGGGATAGATGGTGGGGAATGTAAATTTACTGTAAGCAACCGGACGCGAGGTGGTGAGCATTGGATTGTTTTGTTTTCGGTCGTCCCGCTTTAAGGCGGGGCCGTCGTTTACACCGCTGCGTGTTTTTTTTGTTTCACGCCTTCTTTTTTCAGGATAGGTAGATGGAACCTAGTGTTAAGACACTCCGTTCATAACTTTCATAACGTTTTCTTTAGAAATTGTGTATTGAGTCGCAACCCCGTTTTTTACTAGAACGGAAAAATTAAAATAAATTTCCTAACAATTATAAATAGTTGCTCCGTGTGGAAATCAAACGTATAACCGCCGCATTTAGGACGGATACTGTCGCACTGCGCCATGACGACTTCAAATTGGTTACCAATTGAAAGATTGCTCATACAATAATATGCTGATTATATACCTAATCATTATTCTTTATATGCAATATTAATCTATTTGTTCACAATTTAACATTTACATTTCTGTGTAAACTTTAACCCATACAGTCTTCTATCAGACTTTTTAGTCAATTCTATACTCAGGGCACAAATAGAGTGAGTTTAAATTCGCTCATCATATATTTCGGGGGAACTAAGACGATCGCGTGTTTGAGAATGTTCCGCCAAGGCCTTTGTTGGACGTGTTAGATCGATGTGCCTAATATATGTGAATCGAAACGCACCACCGTGGGGTTTAATTTGCCGGTTGTCCATTTGTTCCGATTGTAGTCTTATTTATAGTGTGGTGTTGTGGGAGTGAGCTGGTTCGTCTCCATGGGGGCGGTGGATGGATTGGTGCAAATCTTAAATGTTGTTTAGCGTGCTTTCTGAGAAGTTTATTAGCTTTTAGATTGCCCTTTTTCTTTTAGTTGTTGTTAGAATGTGTCTGCTCTGTCGTTTTTCCTTTTCTGGTTGTTAATTTATGGTAGTTATTTCTGTTTGTAATTAGGTGATATATTTAACAATAAATATTTTTTTACTTTTTTCAAAACGAATTGTGAAATATATTTGTGTGACGTATGAACAGTATATATTTCTACAAATGTACAAGTATTTTCGATAATAACGCTCTTTGTTCATATTTTTATTTTACGAAATTTAAAGGGGCAAAGTAGGAAAACTATTCATTCCCCATTTTATCCTAAAAAAATATTAGTGCTATGCGGCAGAACGTCGCATTTTGTTTTTTAATATGATCGAATTTGAGTAAATATTTCAAGAACATGAATATTCTCGATAAAATTGTTTAAAACTTACTATCAACGTATGTCAACAGCATCTTAACAATACCAAAAAGGTTTCTCGCAGTGTGGGCAGGGAGAACCTAGTGTCAAATCACTCAGTTCTCCAATTTCCATCCTATTTTCGGACATTACGTGTTTCCAGTTTTGTAATACAACACAAATAATTCGATCAAAATTAAATGTATCCGTCTGCTACAGCAATTTCACGTCTAAGACAAGCAATAAATATCAATATCAAAGTTGGTCCTAACAAATGATTGTTCATATATCCCATTGTCTTATACATTATTTGATTTGGAAAGAGGCATACGTGATCTCAATACAAATAGGTGTATCGATGCTTAGTCCTCAGTCCTCCGTGTCCTCCGTAGGATTAAGTATCCTCATAAGGATTTACTGGCCCGAGGCGAATCGGCCCTTTCTTTGTCTAACCCGATTGCTCCGCCTTGGGACAGGTGCGGCTTCCTTGCGGATTTTAATTAATAATGTCTCGATATTATGGTGTGAGATGTGTACCTTTGTGTACTTTAGTGATTTAATCAAATACATTAATAGTTTCAATGGTTTTAGCTGGGTAAATTTTGGGATGGGCTTGGATTTTGTTGGCTTAAGGTGTGTTAATGTTTGTGCCAGTTTTCTATCGTATTTAAGATTGTAAATCTATTAAAAAAAGTACTTAACGTTGGTAGGATTTGAACTCTTATTTGATTTACTTATATTTATGATATCGTCGGTTTAAGAATATAAATCTTAAATAGCTTATTAATAAAATAGGTTATTAACCAAATTATTGGTATACACAAAAAACTTTTTTAAACATTATTAATTTTATAAACTCATATTAACTTATTACATATTATCGGAAGGTTTTTGCAATTTCATGATATATTTTTTTCTACGTGGTGTAAAATAAGGGTCAGTTTTGTACTTTTTTACACATTCGAGTGCCATAAAAATATTTATAACGAAAAAACAATATTCGAATTTAGTAGATTTACACTCGTAACCGATCGTAAACGACCACTTACCACAATACCACTCTTATATATGTACATATATATTTTTTAAACCAATTTAATATTGCTCTATGCATTATATCTATACTTCAATACTAATAATATAACTTTTTTGATTCAATTCAATAAATCAGCAAATACTAGTTCTAATTAAAAAATCTTTTTATTTCGAATATAACTATGAAAAATGGCTTTAAACTATAGTTTAACAGGATACGTATTTCAGTGTAACCCACTTGTATCTGTAGTTAGGATTTTCTCGGGAACTCAGAATGTATCATACATAACATATGCGTATGTGAAGAAAATGTTCTCACATATACATAAAAACAAAAGCAATTAAACACACAAACGCATACATATATCATCATCAAATATAACAATCGCTTTAATATCTCACAAAGATAAACAATTATCCCAGAGACGATATATTACCCCCGACTCGTAAGGAACTGCCCGTATTAACTACACATTGCTGACGTCATAACTTATTAGTAGGTGCCCAGGGTATTCGATAGATGGATAAATTACTTGGCCATACAGTGGCTGATACTTAACAGGTTTCGTTAAAGTCTTGAGTACACGTACCTTGCTGTTGGCGAGGATTAGGGTGTATTCTACATTTGTTTTAATTGTTAAATTTAGTTTTGTGGACTTTACAATTACATTTTTCTAGAATAATCTTTGTTTACCCATAAATGCTATTATCATAAGTTAAGTATACAGTTTTTTTTAAATAAAAAATGTAAATTATAGGACAACAGTACAACAAGATTATTATAAAATGAATGTAAAAACTAATAATAATAATCATTCGACATCAGCCACTCTAATATTTCCATCTCCAGAAAATAGCATCAAATTGAAGCAATTCGTTTTAGCGTTGATTAAATTTTTTTCTATCCCGATAATCTCCGTCAACATTTTTCCTCGAGCAATTTATTTCGATGCATAAATCTAGACGGCGAGTGTGAACCAGCTTAAAGCTAAGATGGGATGGGAACCTCCCTACCCCCCAGCTATAGCCTGCACGGCTAGCGAATATGTAAGCCCACGGGTGTTCATTAACTGAGCATGTTAAGCCGATGATCGCAGATAGTGCTAGTACCGTTTTCACGAAACCTGGACCGTGATTGAGAAAGGCATTATACAGTCTTACGAGGAATACTGAATAGGACTCAAATTGGATACTTAAAAGCACAAAGAACGAAAAGGTTGAGCTTTTAATCTGTTATTTTCGATTTAGAAATGTTAACAGAATAATTTCTTGTTCTGAATCAATGAATTGTAAATGTAAAAGGGTTTGTACAAATATGAAATAAATTTGGAACGCTCATTAAACATTAAACTCTAATTTAATTTCGCACTTGTACGTACGAAAACAAAATGGCGTCATGTAATACGTACATCGAATACTTGAGACTCGTTCTTTTCCCGCCTCCGAGTGTCGTTGGCGGCATTAAATCTTAATAAAACACGTCATGCATCACGATGGCGCCCTTTGATTTCTCACTCGGCAAACCGCGTCTCCGCATATCAAAGAAAATCACAACTCTTTTCATTGCGCGCCGATAGAATGTTCACAAAGACCAGCTTAATTGATCCCCCATTCCGCCCACCGCTTTTAAAAATGTAACCGTAGAGGGAACGTCGGGCGACACGGCGGAGACCTCGATAGCGTGGACAGTGTACCTTCAATTTATTAATACAAATAAGCGAGACTGGTCCTTCGAGCCCCAAGCTGGCTACGCTTTCAAAAGAAGGCTCTATTGTGTTCAACCCTCAATCACGGTCTCGATTATCGAAAAGAAAACACTCATCTATATTTTAAATAATGATCAGGACATGGGTCGGGGCGAACAATTGAGAATGATGAATTGTATAGGACACCGGCCACAAGAGCTGTGTAGTGTTGTCGTAGTTGTCGCCCTTGTATTATTTGTGCGTTGTAAGCAATGAAAAAAATATTCTAAAATTTTCTATTTTTTATTTACGTGTATATAACGTTGAATGTACAAGGGTCAATCAGTTTTGTGTACATTTCTTTTTCTGGCAGAAAAGTTGAAAATGAGACATCACAGGTATTGAATGAAAGTAATTCAAGTCATTAGTGTAAAAAAATCAGGGACGCTACTTGTCTGATAAGCAAGACGATACATAATTAGATTTACCTCCAGCAACATGCCCTTTGGGGTGTAGTACTTCGTATACTAATCAACAGCATTCACAGAAAATATATTCTAAGAAAAGAGGCTGAAATTTAAAAAAAGGGCGTCGACAAACAGCATTTAATGAACGCCCCCCCACCCATACATCATTAACTGGTAGGGGTGTCGCACAAACAATCTCGTTCCAGTTTCGCGAAAGGGACTGGTTGATAGTAGGTAGTAGTGGATTCGTTACAGCAAGACCTCGAGTGGTAGCCATTGTGAGTCGAGGACGTCTGCGCTGTTGTGTCCGAGATGTGGATAATTGCCCCCGCTGCCTGTGAAGAAAAAAATATGTTTCATTGGGAGATATCGTCATTGTTTTCTTGCGTTTCGATATACGGCGCAGTGTGTGCGTGCCACCCACGTCTATGATTATGTCAATTATAGCAGATTTTGTATAACTACACTATTATTTTATACTTCAAACTCTAAACTACGTATGAATTTGAAGTATAATAGTGGAGTTTGTTATTCAATTGAACTTCCTTATAGTTTATGATTTAATAAAGCTAATAAATATCATATTAAATTTTCAAAAGGCTATAATTTTACATAATAAACCGACAAGAATATGTAGCATAGTTTATATACTCGTAGATTTAATAGCGTCACACATTTGCGTATTGTTCCTCAAGATGCTTTACGTTGTCCCTCGAACAGGTAATGACATTATTTATTGGCTGTAAACTAACATTCAGTTCAGAGGACAAAGGGCTAAATGGTCCTAAAGGTTAAAGGATCCCATTAATGGCAGGAATTTTAATAGTTTAGGAATTTGATAACTTACTATAGTTCAAGCATACTTGGGGAAGCCATTGTAAAGTTATTAGTATTAATGTACAGTAGTTCTTAGACTATGCTTTGGCTAATGTTTTTTAGTGATTTTATATAAGATTTTAGTGTTATAAAAGAAATAATCATCTAAAAAGTCCAAGATGCAATGATTAATGAATCACGATTTATATTCACATCATCTCTTTCATAACGATGGCTTGCAGCGCCTGTCGCCCGAGGCACTGAATCTTGATAAAATCAAATTGGAATTATTCGGAGTGAAACCCACCATGGCATCTTGAAGTCAACAATGGGCTGTCGACTTGTTCTTTGCGTTGCACCGTTATTAAAATCTCGTGAAACAATCGACTCGAAAGCGCACTTCCGTTTGCCGTGTACAGACGTGGCGCGCCCGTCGTAAAATCGTTAGAAAATACTATTGCTAAATATTTTATAGTCTTGAACTTTGAAAAAAGCTGATTATTGTGTATACTTTATGATCTAGTTTATAAAATATGTAAGGATCACATTTACTTTGGAATAATCATTTAGGTTTCTTGCTAAATATCAATTTTCTTTTTTTATTAAACTTACAAACTGCGAATTTAATAAATTAACGATATTAGATTGTTAATAAATAATACGCATCTATTTTAATGAAATATGTTGGTACACAATTTTCTTACCTGTACCAATCTTATGATTTCCATAAGTATTAAGCAAAGTGTGAACGTACATTCAATGCATGGAATATTAATACCAGGGCCACACCGATGGAGGCTCCGAACGAATCATTAAAGGATAATTATAACGCCACTTCACAGGAAACTGGAGGGCCCCCACTCGGAAATCTGATTCTTTTTGTTTTTTATGACGGAAGTCGAAAATTTTCGATGCTAGCATCGCAAAGGAGTTTTCTTCAAAGTTCTCGTCAAAGTTTTGCGGAATATGTGAAAATTAAACATAATTAAATTAAACGATTTCATAATTAAGAAACGGAGGGTACTTAAATATAATTTGAATATTGAGTGCGCCGTGTCAGGGGCACGACGTCTGACTGTAAACACGACGGTTGTTGGTTTGATTCCCACTTGAAAAAAGTAACTGTTTTCATATATTTTCATTTCTTCGCTCTAGTAGATTATTGCAAAATAAGTCTTGCCGTTAAAGAATATCATTGTCCCATCTTGTTTCTTTAAATATCTACGTTCAAATTTAAACAAACGTGTTCGGGTACGGACCCGGAGTATTTTCGTATTTGGCGTCCGATGCCTTTATAATTCACATTAATTACCTACAGTGGCCGTTGAAACAATAGTTTTATTTGCACTTCTCGACCAGTGTGGCTACAACAAAGAGTTCACTTCACATTACTTTCTATACAATTGTAGAACTTTAATTCGTTACAATGGGCGACATGGTTGGTGAAATTTAAATTCGGTTCAATAAATTATAGTTTTGGAAAATTTTTTAATGATTGTTTTTATGAGTCTTGCTTTATAGATGGAGGAAGTAGAACAACGTTTATATTCGTTTTATCTGTTAAATTGATCTTTATAGTTATACAAAATTTTTTCGTGAAGTTTATATTTTGAGAAATTTGTAATGTATGCTGTTTTTATACATTTCCACAATAGATGGTTATATTTTATTTGTTTTGATTTCCACGTTCTGGTAGACGAAGCGCGACATTGAGTTCCACCACTCCATATACAAATGAGGAAATGGGATAACGGAGTGTTTTAACACTAAGTCACACGGTGACCAAGGTAAGAGACTCTGCTTTGCAAGAAAAATCGCAAAAGGCACTTCCGTTCCCCACCGTTCGACTAATTCTGAAAGCATTGCGTGCTGAGTAGAAAAACTTACCGCTGCGCTTTGTCTCGTCACCAGAGCGAGGAAATTAAAATATTCAATATTGTATGCACTGAAAATCGAATTCACAACTTGTCCTGCTTACAGTCGTACGCTTGTGGAACCTACGCCACGTCTGACCACAAATTCTTTTTATCAATATTGACATTTAAACCTACGCAACGCAATGATTGGCGGAGTTGCCCTCAGCACACGATCCTTGTTGTTAAATAGTTTAACAATAGATGTGGCCAGTGGCTCATTATTCATGTATTACTTCGGTTTCGGACCGTCTTTTGTGTGATCTCCGACCGTTTGTACTGTTGGAAAATGTGAATTTGATGCTTATTTTATATTCGTCTTTCTACGTGTAGGTAGTAGGTACCGTATGTTAACATTGCATAGTTAATTACTATTCCTTGGTTGGTTGGTTTGTGCCTTTTCTTTATTTGACCGTTCTGTTTGTTTAGTGTCAGGTTTGCTATTGAATTTTTGGTTTGATTTTGTAGGGTTTTTATTTATGTTTTATGTTTTTTTTTTTGTTATTATCTGTAGTTTGTTTCATGATTGGAGAGACGATTTTTGTTTTATATTTATTAATTATATATTATCTATAGTATTTATTATACTTTCCATGAATAATAATTTCTTAAAGCGTACCGTACCGAAAATAATATATTTACAATCAGTCTTTATCTAACACTAATTTAAGTTTATAATAGCTTATACCGGTTGGTTCAATGCGAGGGTCACTCCGTCACCATACCTAACCGAACGTTGTTTGTTCATAAGCAAAACTCTGGCCTTTCTCGCGTAAAATTGCTATCACCTTCCACCTAAGGTAAATATGTCGACAAGAAATTCGCTTTGAACCCTTTCGGGCCTTTGTTGTTCAACTAAAACTATTCTCAGTTAATCCCTGGATAAACAGTACTTGTTAATAAATTAACGTGTTATTAATATATGTTACTGTGACCCTATGGTTGGCAGGTGTCCCTCCGGGCGCTGTGCTCTATTTCATATTCAACAAAGGAAACGGCAAGAAACGGTTACGGTACACCGTTAAATATTGTACTGGCCGGTTTTTGTGATGTTAATAAATGAGTGACTTGCGAATGACCGACGCGACGTGTGTGATTTTATTATAATATTCTCGTAGAAAATTTTGCTCTTGTTCTCATTTTCAAGGTAGTATGGAAAGATGTGCCTTGGAACAGAATGTTATATTATTTATGTTGATTTATGGTTTCAGTTAATATTTTAATATTTTTTTTAAAAAATCGGTGATCTCTTAAAGCCTCAACAAGAATGGGAGCAAATTATCTGACCTTACTTAAAATTAAAATGATAAAACCAATGCAAAACGTCATGCTATTCATTGAAAACGTGTTAAGAAATAAAGAAATAACAAAAGTTTAAACATTCATGGTTGATAAAAGTCAACGAGACGAAAGAGATATGTAGAGACCGCAGTCTCGCGTTTCCGTTCCCTCTAGCTACCCCGCTAGGGATAAAGCGTGAAGCTCAAAAAATAAACGTTCCTTAATAAGATTCGAACACATTACCATCGCGAATACAGTAAATAAATACTTCCCACAAAATGCGTAACGGCAATTTAAATATATAATATTTTTTAATATAATTTAAAAACACACGTCAATTCAACATTAGTTACGATTTTCTATGAACATGTGCGTAAGTAGCACTGCTACTTGTTACCTACCATGTTTCTTTACGGTACAAATTACTAGCAACTTATAGCCTTCTAAGCCAAGACGATTAGCATGCACCATGGCGTTAAAGCTCGCTAGTCATAGACGTATACGTGTGTATGTATGTGGCTTACTTGAAAATATACTTTATGCTAACTAAATCTCTGATCTCATCTTTTATTAAATGAAATATAGTTTGAGTTAAAAATCTTTACGTATTTGAGAAATTATAAGAAAATTCGTTAAAAGAAGCTTGCTTGCTTGCTTTACGAAAATCTTGAAGATAATTTTAAGTCATTTATTTTCAAATCTTACCAGATTTCACCTGGAAATACCTAAGAGTTGTGTATGACATATGCCCAGAGCACAAGGTAATCCTGACCACAGGTACAGTGGGTTACATAGAAACGATAACGTCATGTACTATAATAGCGTTTCTAGATAAATGAAATATTTGATACGGAAAAAAAAACAATTTCAACTAATACTTCCTGAGATTAGCACATTTAACCAAAAAAACTACATTCACCTCGAATGTTATACTATCTGCAATAAATACCCAATATATTCCACGCAAAATTAATAATAATCCCAAATTAAGCCAATATGGCTCACAAGATCCAATATCTCCAGGCGGAATGTGGACCTAAGTTAAGTTAATAAATAGAAAAACTCGGTCAGGGTGGCACGGAGGGGTGGTTAACTGAGTGCTTTACGTCATATCCGAAATCCCGGTAAAGTGAGTCCGGTAAAGCCGTTCGATGGCGGGCTCGTTGCGATCTCAGTAATAGCAATAGCTTTGTATTAAAGCCGCTTGGAAGACATCTTGGGGGATGGTGCAAAGTAACGACGGTTGCTGGAGATCGTCGCAATATTTATATTTCATATTTTTGTTTAATTTATATATTTTTTATATTACATACAATTATATTGTTTTTATAGAATCACTTGGGGCTTGGAGATTTAGATAGAATATTAAATAGTGAATTTCTTTGACGTATAATTTAAAACTATTTAGATCAACCATAACTTTAAAATGAGCCAAAATATCAAATTTACTATTAAAAAAAATATATTAACATTAATCTATTTCATAATATTCAAAATCGCTACCTCCAATGCCGCGTCTACCAGCGCTATATCGGCGTGGCTTAGCGCTTTTTCATCAATCCTGCTTTATTACGGAGGATTCGCCTTTGTCTACGTCCGGATGCCGGTCATTTAGCCTGACCGCGCTATTACCGCCATACGATTCCATTCGTATCTGTCGCGCGGATTCGTCTTCAACGTCATCGCCTCGACATACTCTACTAACAATCTCACTTTTTTTCTCTCCTTCTTCCTCTTTTAAGCCACTTGATGTATAACCACCTATTGTACGTTTGTTTTCTGTTTGGTAATTTTTAACAGGATTACCACGGTCACGTCTCCTCCCGTATTTATGGTGCAATATTTTACGTAATATCGAGTAAAGTAGCATTTAATCTACTGATATAATGGGGTTTAAGAGTATCCTGTTCAATTGTGTTCGGTTTTCTTATTGCTGGGGCTATCGCTTTAATGCCGGTCTTAAGATCATTGTAGTTACGGATGTGTCTCACGATACGTATTGCGTACAGCTGTGACTCTCTCAGAATGAATACAGTGGATTATTGCTTGTGATTATTGATTATTATTTGAGGATATATGTTTAAATATAGTATAAAGGTTGTTGTAACGCCGATGTGCAGGATGTAACTAAACGCGGTGGTTGTGGGTTCCGTTCCCACTCAGGAGAATCATATTTTTTTTAATTTTCTCGCTCTGGTAACGAGACAAATCGCAACATTGAGTTGCGCCGCTCAGCACGAAATGTCTTAAAACTAGGTTCACTCTATAAACAAAATACAAAAATGTATTATTTTTGTAAGGAATATTGGTTAAGTTGAAATTATATGACTAATTTGCGTAATTATGCTGAAGGTTAATTAACGTAATTTATCAACAGATTCTTTTCTCTACTATTATTTATCATATTTTCTTGTATTTATTGGCAATAATAAAATATATATTTTCAGCACATGTACCTATATGAAATGATTAGTGAAAATATAATCTGTCAAAATTCCACATATTTCCACAAATCGAATGATCCAAAATTAGAACAATTGAGTAAGTAGTACTCCAAGCCTCCCAAGATCCACAACCATCCCGATACAGTCCTGGCACCGTTCCCAATGTAATGGGATTAAATCATGCGACATTAGCGTCGCCGTCCGCCACGCCACCATAAATAATCCTCCTTTTATTAAACTCGTCGAGATAAATGATTATAGACTACGTACTACAGTCCAGCCAGCCCCCTTGTTTGTGCCCCCGTGCCCGTGTCCGTGTGCGTCTTGGATAATGTTCTATTGTAATTTTTAATTAACTGCCCCCACGGTTTTTTGGGTTCATTTTTAGGATTTTATGTTTTTGGGTTTCAGCTTCACGCTGTATTGTATCCCGCATATAGCAGGATAGACAGAGGGTACTTAGTGTTAAGGCACTTCGTTCCCTAATTTCCGCTGAATTTTCGAGGTATTTCGACTCGACCCCATAACCGTACGCTTACAGTCACACGCATGTACCACTGCGCCACGACTGGCTCATATTTTAGGTATTTTGTTGGATCTTAACATACGGACGAACGGAGTGTCTTAACACTAGGTTCCCTCTGCCTACCCTGCTGTGTGCGGGATACAGCGTAAAGCTAATTTATTTATTTATTTAATTTTTATTTTTGTTGGATCTTTAATGTTAAGTATTACTATATCTGCGGTCAGAGTTAGCTCAGGCAGTTAGAATATTTTGTCACGTGACATGTCACAACTACTAGTTTGACGTATAGTCAAGTCGGGAAGAAACTGTTCTTTTGTAATGTAATTATTACATATTAATCAAACAAGAATTATTAATAATTCAAAGAATATTTCAATATCACTGTATATTTTAGTATATAATTTTCTTCATGATACGTTCTTTAAATATGAGGTCATAGACATCGAGCTTGTTGTAGGTATCATTATAAATAATTAAATTCAGGTCTCATAATAAAGTATCAAAAAAGGTTATTTTTATAGAAAATTTTATACATTTGTATGTTACAATTATATTAGGTACGATTTAATAAACGTTAACTTTAAAAAAAATGTTTTATTTAATATTATACATTTTAGTCATATTTCTTTATATTTTTGTTTTGTTTTCTAATAATTTATAAAAATGACATAGTTGCTCGTCTGTCGAGATAACAGCTAGTTATAGATAAGAATCTTATCTCTCTTATCTCTCCTCTCTTATCTCAAAACCCCATTTAACCCCACGCTGTATCGTGTACACAACAGAGTAGGCGGAGGGAACCTGGGAACCTAGTATCTAGATACTTCCGTCCTCAAACTGCCCCTAGTAACTACTTTTAATATTAATTAATCCGGTTAAAGAGTTTCATTTGAAACCACCTATTATATTACCATATACTTTTATATTTAGCTTAAATAAGTTAAATATAAAAATATACGTAAGAAAGGACATTCATTCCTCTGTCAACTGGGTGATGGCAAAAAACATATTAGATTAGTGACCGTTGGTCGCAAGGGGCGTGGGTTCCATTGGCTACTATTACTATGATATAACTAGGTAATGTTACTGGAAGTGATAATGGAAAGAAAAATTTGTTAGTTTTTGTATGGGATTTAGATTCGATTTCCGACTGTTGTAAGCATGTAATAAATCAATTCGACACAGAAAATAATGCTATTAATTATGATAAATTAATATCAAAATGATAAATATTAAACTTGAAATTAATTCGTAATGCTAAAATTCGCGTTGCAGAAGAATTCTACCACTCTACACGCAATGCCTCAACAAATTCAGCAAAAAGTGTTAAACGGAAGTATCTTTATGGAACCAAGTGTCCTAACTAGGTTCCCAAGTTCTCCCTGCCTGCTAAAGGAAAAGAAACTAAATAATTTGTCTGATCCAGTACATACATCAGTTCCGCGTCACCCCCCACCCACATTAAGACCAATATTCCCACGGGGCTGGCGCTGGGGGATATGTTTTTAAATAATCGTATAATGTCACAGCCACGTAACACCTTGATGTTTGATTGTACGCTATAATAAATGAGTTATTTTATTACACTTCATTTTACTATACGGGAAAATTATTAAAATTAAAGTATTTTTTAGTACTTTTTGTAGTGGCATGGTGTAGGCCTTTTTGTTTTAATTAATATATATTAGAAAGTCGATTTTATGTTCGTTGTATCTTGTATATAGAATTTATTTATTATATCTAAAAAAATATATTATGTTATATTCATAGAAGGATGAAAAATATACTTACATTTTGTTGAATGTTAAAAAAAAATAGCAACAAACGATTCAGCAATTTTGCCTGAGTATATTTTATAGTAAATGAATGATTTCTTATATTTATTTGCATATTTAAAAAGTTATTCGGCGTTAAGTTCCGCTATTCAACACGTAATGCCTTGAAAATTGGACGGTGCGTGGGGATCAGAGTGTTTTAACACTAGATTCTTTGTGTATGGGGCACACATCTATAAGTTATTTACATTTAAAATCAATTAAAGAGCTGAATTCGAACCCACAACCATATCAATCTGGGAAAGTGGACAAACCCACTATGACAAATAATTGAAAGTGCATTTTAATCAATTATAGCTAAAAACTATGATGCTTCCAAATTACGTCCGATGGGAATACTAACAATATATCAACCTAATGGTCGTTATAAGCTTGTGTTAAACAAATATAGTATGCAAATTACAATGAACGATATATTTTTTAGATATTTTTTTTATATATCACGCGATTAATACTGATATTAATATGGTTTTGTAATATATTAAATTCATACTAATATTAGGCCAGTCATGGCGCAGGGGCACAAAGTGTGACTGTAAAACCAACTGATTGTAGGTTCGATCCCCACTCGAGGAGATGAAATATTTACTTAAATCTATAAATATTTCCATTTCTTCGCTCTGGTGTCCAGGACAAGTGCGGCGTTGAGTTCTGCCACTTAACACGCAATGCCTTCAGAATTCGGCAGAAAGTGGAGAACAGAGTGTTTTAACACTAGGTTTTTTTCTGCCACCCTGCTGTGTGCGGGATACAGCGTGAAGCTGATTTGATTTTATTATAAAGCTGTTTGGTTAAATGTGAGTTTGTTGGGTTAAATGTGTTAATCTCTTTGTGGTTTAATTCGCCACTCGAGGGAATATATTATTATTTTTAATGTTGTCATTTCTTCGCTCTGGAACCAAAGCAAAAAAAAACCCCGGCGTTGAGTTCCACCACACAACACGCAACACCTCGAAAAATTCGAAGGAAAATGGGCAGCGCATGTCTTAAGATTATGTTCCTTCTCCCTACCCTTCTGTATGTGGTGTACAGAGCGAAGCTGATTTTTATTTTTTTTACATATTATTGGTTTCAATTGGTTTATACTAGCGCTGTTGTCAGATGTGTCCGCCATATTTATTTAAAAATATATATTTATAATAGTACACATCTCGAAATAATCACAAATCAATAGATACATGATATTTCTTAAACCCTAAGTTGTGTGCTACGGCCCGTAGCACGAGAGACGTAGCTAACTGCTACTCAAGTCTTATTCTCTACGTAAGATATTTCCGTAGAGAGCATCAATCCTCACTCGAAGCAATTAATTATTTGCATTACTCCGCTCTGGCAACGAAAACGCGACGTTGGGTTCCGCCATACAATATGCAATGTTACGAATATGTGTGGAAAGTGGAGAACGGAGGACATATAGGGAATTATATAGTGAAGCTAAAAAAATAAATAAAAGACATGTTAGATAAAAAATCTAAACATTCATTCAACAGCTTATCACGAAGATATCGATCAAAAGTCACCAAAGTCATTAAAAAGCCAACTGATACACCTATACTAAGTATCGGAGCAATTTCATTAAGACCAATTAACGTGTCAATTAATATTGTTGTTTGACGTTTTGCTGTGGGTGTGACCGCGATATAGATGATGGTAATTAGCGATGTATGAAGGATGGTAGTTTATTTCTTGTTATTTGGTGGGTATCTGTATATTAAACACTAGCGACCCGTTTACGACTTCGCCCGCTTATACTTATTATTATATTATAGCCAATTTTTTTACATAAATGGTAGCCTATGTGTTATTCCATCGTATAAGCTATATTATTGTAAAGTTTTATTAAAATCCGTTCAGTAGTTTTTTCGTGAAAGTGGAACAAACATCCCATCCTCACCAACTTTCACATTTATAATATTATATAAAAGATTTACGGTGGAGGAATAAGTAGATATATTGGTCCGTACTCAACACGCAAAATTATCGCATTTTAATGAAAAGCGGAGACCGGAGTGCTTTGACACTAGCTTCGCTGTACCTATCCTGTTATACAGCGGGATAAAGCGTGAAATAAAAAAAAATAAACACCGAATACGTCCAAACTAGGCAGCTACAAAATCGTAATTACTCATTCGACTTATTATTTTTCCTCCCTACATACAGCATGAGCAACTCCAGTCGACGTTCCTCGTTTCATATTAATTTAATAAGGCTGGTTCATGTCAGAAAAAATTGAAAATTTGACATTCATTTTTAATGATCATTAATGGAAACAATGTCTTCTTTCACGTAATTATGATCGAAAAAAAGATTTTGAAATATATGGAAAAGTTTTCATGCCCCAAAGCGATGTACGCGAATTTATTTCGTGAGAGTAAAATATAACATTATTTTCTCAAATATGACTCTATTATCGCGGGGTTGGCGTGTGTTTAGCTGACGTCGGATTAATGTAGGTTCTAATACTGTGGGACTTTTATGTCCATGGTAAAAAAATGTTGGCTTCAACGTCATTATATCGTTTTTAATATAAAAATAAAATATATGGAACTATGAAGGGTAAGAAAGGTAAGTTTTTAAGTAATAATATAACACACTTCCCGGTACAGTTGAGATTGGATAGACATAAAACAAATATATTCTGAAAAAGCACCTAAATCGAGTAAACCGATGAAAATTAAAAATAAATAGAATGAACATCAATTTTCTATCTTGAAATTTCCAATCACCAATCAAAGCAAACACAGGATGTTCTCGCAATGACAAAAGCGCCCGCAAGACACCGCCGAAGCTTTCCAATTTGATGGCCATTAATTTTTAACCAACACTCGAGGCAATAACAATTATGATTCTGTATCACGCACCCGTCATTACACCGCTTTATCTGGAGACGCAGCCCCCAACCCCCAACCCTTCCGCTGTCTAATCGTGAATTATATTCCGTAATAAAATTCTTTAATCAAAGAAAACAACCCAGCGGCCATTAAACCGTGCACACGTCGCCACCTAGCGTCGTTACAGCGAATATTTACATACATGTGTCATTATAACCCTCCCCCCTCCCCCCCTCACGCCCTCATAATTAAGGGTATAAGGGAATCTTAGCGTCTTATTACGCGTACGTAACGCTATCCTTTTAGAAAATTGTAACAACAGTGTCGTTAACGGCGCCCTCTCCCCCCCGATATGATCACCTTGGAAATTTGCTGTCGAGTTCGCCGGTTAAAATATTCGGTGGAAGCTAAGAGCACACACGAAACTTAAATGTGAAATATCCTCTAATGAATCAGACAATATTTTAAGGCATGGTGGCAATAAAACCTCCCTACTCCCACTAATGTATACGAACCGGCACTGTCTCCGGTTGGGGAAGGGGTGATTGTGTAAATAAATATCGACGCGGACACGCGGAAGCGGCTAAGGATTCTAAGATACTGTTTTGTAGAGATAAATTAGTGCACATATTAACGGATTTTCGAATTGTTCTCTTCTTTTGTGTTGGTCAGTTAGTTTTCTTATGAATAATTATTAATTGTGTTTAATAAAATATTGATGTTCCTACATTAAATTCAAGTCCAGAACCCATTTTAAACTGTACCTTCTAAAGAGGCCAGTCGTGGCGCAGTGGCGTGTGACTAAACTGTAAATGCAACAGGTTGTGGATTCGATTTCCACTCGTGGAAAAGAAATATTTAATATTTTCTTTTCCTTTCTCTGGTAAGTTCGTAAGTTCGGTATGTAAGTGTAATAATGAGAATGGAGTGTCTTAACAGTAGGTTACCAGGTTTCCTCGTCCTACCCTGCGATGTACCGGAATAGCGTGAAGTATTTTCTTAATAATTTCATATATTCTTTATATATCTGAACCTGAATTCCCTTCAAATGAGAAGAAATGAACTTTAATATCAACCATTGAACTTAAAGGATCTTACATAGATATGTACACACAT
This sequence comes from Heliconius erato x Heliconius himera, assembly GCA_013421005.1. Taxonomy (NCBI): domain Eukaryota; kingdom Metazoa; phylum Arthropoda; class Insecta; order Lepidoptera; family Nymphalidae; genus Heliconius; species Heliconius erato x Heliconius himera. Next base: position 20,063 of record JAATLQ010037791.1, on the reverse strand, counting down.
ACATACATACATCTAAACATCAAACACCACAATACTATAACTTCCATAACCGTTGTTTGCGTTAATATGTGGGGATGCCGTTCTCAGATGAAAACACCCTGTATGAATTCCCCAAAGGATGATTTGCGGTCTGGACTCAAGAGTGACGGTAGGCCTGCACATGTAGCTCGAACATATAGGCCTATAAAACAAAATAAGTAATAGTTATAGCCTTTTACTAAATATGTGAATTTGTAATATTGGTTTGGTGTGTTTTTTTTTTTTGGAAAAAACCTTATGAGATGAATAAGACTAAATTCATTGTTTTTAGGGCTCCATACTCTAAAATGAAAAATCAGAATGAAAAATCGAAAGGAACAATGTCACTTTTTGTCCGTCTGTCTGACTAGTAAGACCAATTACACCACAAGGTCACGTGGAAGTTTAATACTATCACTTGACCTTGTGATAATTGGCGGTTCTAATTATCAAATATCTGGATCTATTGAAACGAAATCAAAAGATTTATTCATCGTTTTTACTGCATATTGTCTTAAATTTGCCGCTTTATCAAAATATATAAGGTATTTCCCATGGACTTACTGTTATAAAATTTGGCAGAAAGAGACAACTTACAATACAAATAAAGAAAAAACCTGTTAAAATTTATAGTTACCTATTTCATAGAAGTAAATCATAACTTATTATTGTACTTTATTTCATACATAATGTGTGAGTGGACACTCCCGCAAACTTAAGTCAACTTTTATAAGTTCTTCTATCTTCCTGCTGAAATACATTCCTGAAATTGGCACGGAATCGTCAGTGTACTAATCGGACTCGCACTTTACCGGTAAAAAAAAATATATATTCCCTTTCACTTTTTATAAAAACATTTTCTCTGTTCTCCGCTTTCTGTCTGTCACATATTGCATAAATATTCCTAAAGAATTGAAACTTTCAAAAAGATGTTTATAATAGAACCTATAAGTATAGTTCGATACATATATCTAAAGATGCCTCAAGTAATTATTCATGCCATTTTAATTATTACTTAATTTCTTTTAAGTTTCTTGCCTTACTTCGACCATATAAGCTAGCAGCAGCCGGATATCTAATAAATACACACACTTGATAAAATTGATATTTTTGTTAATTATACCATATTGACAATTTGGCACCAACTCCATAATAGCGAATTTTAAATAGTAAATAGATATATAAAATCATAGCAGTAGTAGATCCAGATCAATAATTTCATTATCAATTTTCCTTTAATTATCTTTGCTTTAAAATAATTAATTTAATATTTTGTATTTTTTTATTATTGATTAAGTTTGTACATACATATGTATAGGTAGAGTTCTGATTTTTTATTTTTTTTAACTTCACTCTGTACCCCACCCACAAGCACGGTAGGCGGAGGGAACATAGTGTTAAGTCACTCCATCCCCCAGTTTCCACCGAAATCTGGAGCCATTACGTGTTGAATGGCGGAATGGCCTTGACACCAGAGCGAATAAAAGAAAATAATAAATATTCAATTTCCTGGACTGGTTATCATGACTGAACTCTTCATTTATTAAACTTTAAATTGTGTTACAGCCTCCGATAAGGAGTATTGGAGGCTATAACAGTTATAACTACAACATAAGCTGTAGATATATCAAGGAAGGATAGCTGGAGATGCGATGATTTATTGAGACCCAGTGTCTTGGGACCGATGGTGTATGATTAGATTGTATGGCCTCCTTTAATAATGCTCAAAGTGATCTCGGCCTTGGTTATAGTGCTATATTATAATCACTGTTTGGATGCTGTTTGTGTTTGAAGTGTATTTAGCTTATATAGGTTTGAGGAGAGAGTGTAGAGTTTGGTTTTGGTTGATAGTCAGATTTTAGCATAATTTACGCTCTTTAAAATTAAGTTAATTGATAAATACTAAAAAAAATGTGTTATTAAAGGAAACTCTTTAATTGGAATAATTATCGTATATTTAGTATTATTTGCAGTATAAGTAATTCTTCAATCAATAAAATCTTTACCAGGAACCCTGCATAATTTAAACAGGTCCCAACTGTTAATCCTAATAAACTATTGGACTTGTTTATTTTCTTTTTAGTTTTATGCAGTCGGGGTTTTTGTTTTTACAAATTTTTTTTTTTTCTTTTTTCTTATCTGCTTTTATTTCTTAAATCAATTATAACTTAATTGATTTAAGAAATAAAAGCAGATAAGAAAAAAGAAAAAAAAATATTTGAAAGAAACCAAATCCGATTTCCATACATATACGAAACTTTGCTAACTTATTAAAAAAATACATTTAATAAAAAGCTGTGAAGTTGAAAAAACCAATATACATTTTTTTGTAGCTTCAAAATATTAAAATATTTCATTCCCCTGATAGGGAATCTAACCAACATCCGTTCACAATCGCACCATTTTGTCCCAGAGGTAGGATGTCATTTTATATAGGTATTTTTTATGTATATAAAATCAGCTTCACGCTGTATCCCGCACACAGCAGGGTAGGCAGAGGGAACCTAGTGTTAAGACATTCCATTCCCCACTTTCCGCCGAATTCTGGAGGCATTGCGTGTTGACTGGCAGAATTCAACGCCGCGCTTTACCTCGACACCAGAGCGAAGAAATGGAAATATAAATTTAAGTAAATAATATTTCATCTCCTCGAGTGGGGATCGAACCCACAACCGGTCGGTTTTACAGTCACACTTTGTGCCCCTGCACCACGACTGGCTTCATATATAATATGTATGCATAATAACTACTATATGTATGTTCATACATACACATAAACACAAATATCGTTCTGTATGTAAGTACTACAGCGACGCAATTAAAAAAAAATGTTATCTGAACGTACTCGCGAATACATTGAAATCGTAATCAAAGATACCAATTACTGCTCGCTCTCAGCACAGCACAAAGTGACTTGCTCGCGATCGACGTTGCCACAGTGTATGGAAAACGGTGGTGAAATATTAAATTATATATTATAGTTTTATTTTTTATACTATCTGGCTTCGAATTTATTTGATGGTTGTAAATTCAATGCTCACTTAGGGAATCAATTTATTTTTTATTTCTCCGCTTTGATAGACAGAGTGTCGAATTCAAATTCGGGCGGAGAAAAGAATGTCTTAACGCAAGGTTCTCTCTGCCTACATGGGAGCATATAGCGTAAAACTAAAAAATGTGTTAGTTGAAATCACATTATTAAGATGCATATCGTGATCGACATTTCGAAAATTGGTTATTTCATTGTCATGTTAATTCACCACTTATTTATACTGGGCATTTTGGAATAAAATATATTGTAAACTGCAGTAAAAATGCTAATATCTCTCGCCCTAGCAACAAGACAAAGCGTGGCGTTAAGTTCCGCCACTCAACACGCGACATCTCGAAAATTAAACGTTGTTTGGGGAACGAAGTGCCTTGACACTAGGTTCCCTCTGCCTACCCTACCAAAAATATTTTTAATTCAATAAGAATGTACCATTCAATCTCGCTACTCTACACCAATCTATCGCTGCCCCCCACCCCATTTTTAACGGGCATTTAACGCAGATCGCGATCGTAAACTCCGGCAAGTGTTGCGGGTTGCCTTTCAGGTGCCTTTCAGGTGCCTCATTAGAGCCGGCGACGGAGTGCGTCAAAGCGTTTTGTCGTTTTGATTATAACTGATGTTTTCCACGTGGATTATTTGATTGTGTGAAATTAATTCTGTTTTTTTTTCTTTATTTTCACGCTGTATCCCGCAAGCAGAGGGTTAGGCAGTATATATCGCCGAATTCTGGAGACATTGCATGTTCAGTGGCGAAGCTCAACGCCGTACTTTGCTTCGAGACCAGAGCGAAAATATTAAATATTTTATTTCTTCGTATAGGGATCGAACCCATAAATAACCTGTCGCGTTTACAGTCATACGCTTGTGCCCTTCCGCCACCAGTAGCCTTAATATGGCCTCATGATGATTTCGCGATTTTTTGTTATGTTCCAACATCAAAACGATTTCCAAATGATGATTTAAGTGTTTATATTGGTCTTTAATGTACATAGGCGCGGGGAACTTAGTGTCTTAGCTCTAGTTTCTCTGTGTTATGTATATTAGAATTTTGTATAAACGAACTCCTTTTTAGTCTAGGAGATGTGAGCTGAGATTTTAATTTATATGTATATTAATTGAGACACACTTTGTATCAATGTATTTATTAATACATATATTGTACACAAGTATATGTATAATTACATATTAATTAGTAAGCTTGTCTCTCTTAAAAAAGTGCAAATACATTTTTTTTGCACGAAATTAAAAATATATATTTTTTTTTAGCTGTATCCCGCACATAGCAGGGTTGGTAGAATTTGGACACCTAGTTATATGATACTCCGGTCCCATTAAAACCCTTCCATTCTTTTTCTCTTCTCTTCTCTTCATTTGGAATGGAATTGAGAAAAAAATACTCAGTCATAGGTACACTCTTGACAGAGTGGTCCCAGTTGATTTAATGACGAACTAAAAAATACTAATTGAGCAAATATATGAAAATAAACTAAAAAAATCGCAAAACGTCGTGTTTTTTTTTCACCTCTTTCAAAAATTGATTGCAAAAAAAAAACATAGATCCTCAATACCAATTAGCAACAAAAGGAAATCGGCACAGCAAACGCCAGGCACCCCAGCCACTAAATATTAAGTGTTAATAATGTCGTCGACACCCCCATCCCCGGCGAGATCAAAAATTCAACGACTCGTTCCGCCCAAGTTGTCACTGAAGGGTTGGTACGTCGATTTTCAAACTCGTTACCCATTCACCAGATATTGGGTGAACTAATAACTTTATCCTGTATTCGGAGTTTGGAGTTTTTAGAGTTGTTATGAACCTCATCAAGGTTACCCTGTAAAGTTTTAAAGTTGTTAAGAACTGACCTGGTTATCCTGATTAATTGGTAATAAATACTATCTGTATTTTGATAGTAATATTATAAGGCGAAAGAGTGTGTTTGGATAAACGCGCTTATCTCAAGAAGCATTGATTCGAATTGAAACATTATTTTTATGTAGGATAGTTTATTGATCGAAGAAGAGTATAACCTGTAGGTAGTTTATATGGATCACATCTCATAGAATACGAAACACAGAATTTTATCTTTCTCTTTAAGTATTGAAATTTTAAAACTTTTTAAGAACTGATAATGAGATTACCTTGATTAATGCTAATATTAATTTTTGAAGTCATTGTTGCCTACTTACCAACATCTCCAATCAAAAATAAAAGGAACATTGTCAAACTCACAGACTGTAAAAGATGGCTGTGAGTTCATCCGATCGGAAGAATAATTATAGTTTCTCGCTGTATCTCTCGTGTATCAGGGAGTCCCCCAAATAACAGGGAATCGAGGTAACCTAATGTTAAGAAACTCCGTCCCAAACATAGCTTGTTGAGTGTCGGTGGTAAGCTTGACTTGACCTTGTTACGTAAATGAAGATGCGGAAATGGACATAATTCATTCTTACGAGTAGGAATCAAACCCAAAATCGTCATGTTTACAGCCATTTTACTTAAATTACAAACAAAAAAAATATGTAAATTAAACAAAACAAATAATTTGATTAATTACAAAAAGAAACTCTTCTCTCTTTGAACCAACAAAAAAAAATAAAAAAAATCTAATTACAATTTATTATATTCCGCTCTCCACATTCTCCCTCATCACGAACCTAACCTGATATAAAATTCACCCATCATCCCAAACTTTCTGTAATCAACCTTTAATAATAAAACATCTATCATCTCCACCGCACGTAATTAAGCTAATCAATATATAAAGCAATCAAACACGTAATTAATATCGCTCCCGTGGTATTTGCATATGAAAACATTTATAATTTGATCGACCCCACTGTTTTACGTGAGTTAGGAGAGTTAAGACAATATCTGCTAGAAGTGAGGAAAATTGTCGTGGAAGAATGGATGGATGGATGGTTTTAAGTATATGGTTGTCGGTTTGATTTTTATAAAATTAAGTTGAATTTTTAAAAATAGAGTTGTATTTTGAATATTAGATGTGCAAAATATCGTCAGTAAAGGTATGTTTGTATGTACGTATACCCACAAATTTCTCAGGAAAAAACTGTCATGTCGTGATGATTCTTTGATTTAAATTAGGTATAGAAAACAATCGAAATTTCAACAGAATCGGTTCAGAAGTTTTTGAGATTGGACTATCCATTGGTTTCTAGACGGAATATGTGTAATATAGGTTGATTGCACAATCTAGGCTGATTGCCTTTACACTATAAAAAGCGCGAATCTAAAAAAAATTACAAACTTTAAACTCTATTCTTTAAACTTTAATCTCTTCACTTTTTTATAATCTCACAGGCTGTCTTCTATCAAATCATCAGTTAAATAATCTAAAAATTACCTCAAAAACTACACAAACTCACAAAATGTGTCATACAAAAATAATTCCATCCACAAGCACAACTAAAATGTAATTAATAACAAACATTTCATATAAATAATATATCATAGAAATACATCAACCAGAATTTACATATGAAAACCTCCTATAATTGATCGTCCGCCGCTCCGAGGCAAGAAAATGGTTGGCACTAAACAAATTAGGCCGCCAAACAGACACGGGCGAAGCGGATCGAATATTGGATGAACGTTGTTACGTATTTCACGTGGTGTTTTATAATTAACTTATTGTGTATTTTTTTATTTTTTTTTATATAAAAAGAGTAATTAGGTACTTATTTTATATTTTGTAATAGTTTCACGCTATATCCCGCAAATAGCAGGATAGGCAAAGGGAGCTCTAGCTCTAGTGACATTCATTTCGCCGAGTGATACTGGAACCCATATCTGCCAAGATTAAACTAAAGGCGCTATGCTGCTATACCTCTTCGGACTCTTACATATATGTAGATATATATAAAGGAATAATTTGTATTACATTTATTAGGAGCCTGTCTCTTTCTTCAGTACTTATCTTCACGCCGTATCCCGTATATAGCAGGGAGAACATAGTGTAAAGGCACTGCTTCCTTTCTTTAGTTACCGAAAAATTTTGAAACGTTTCTCATTCTCGACGCCGCGCTTTGTCGATTATAAGCATACGAATATAAGTTTTCATTCCCAAAAGTCATTAAACAGTACATTATTACTTTGCATAAGCATAACGTATCACTGAAAATGACACAAAAATACCTCTCTAGAAACGTCTAAATATACTATCAAAAGGCTTTCATATAAGTTTTGAATTCGAAATACATTTGTTACCACTAGCATTTGCCCGCGGCTTCGCCCGTATGGTCCAATGGAATTAAACACCAGTTGTGTATGACACATAACACATTCTAAGTGCCCAAGGTAACTGACGCTGGTACAGTTGGCTATAGCCTTTCTCTACAAATGGACTATCGAATACAAGAAAATTGTATTAATTCGAACCCCTAGTTCCTGAGATGAACGCGTTCAACAAACTCTCCAGCTTTATGACATTTGTATAGCTAGATACATATAATATATGTATACAAACAGTGGGTTTTAATTTAAACACAAATTAGGTCCTAGCGTGGCGCAGTAATAAGAATGTTACGAGCATTATACAACGAATCATTAAAAATATTAACGTTTGATAATCTGAAATATCATGCGAACTCCATATTTTACTCAGCGCGATATCATGTCTGTGCATTGCTGGTTGGTGGGCCATGAACAGAGTGGGTTATTTTATAGAATATATTTTTTGGTATTTTTTTTTATTATTTTGATGTTTTAGTTTTTTTTTTGTTTAATTAAAATATATATGAGTTCGTCTTTGTTATTATATGTTTTTGAGAGCAAGAGTTGATTATTAATTAAATGAATTTCAGATATTTTCATTTTAAAGGATGTACTATTCTACACGCATATTAAGACGTAGTGCAATAAATTCCTAATATTAAAAATAAGTATCTATAAACCATGTATGTAGTTATTTACCAATATTAGAAATAACCTAAGAGGCCAGTCGTGGCGCAGGGACACATGCGTGTGACTGTAAACGAAACCAATTGTGGATTTAGTTTCGTCACTCAACACGCAATGCCTCCAGAATTCGGCGAAAAGTGGAGATCGCAGTGTCTTAACACTAGACTCCCACCTACATGCTGGATAAGCGCCGATGCTAAATAAAAAAAATATCCTAGTGACAATACACTGAATTCTGAATCCATTTTCAAGATATTTCCTGTTGAGTGGCGAAGGTTAACGACTCATTTTATTACCGAGCGCGGAAATTAAAATAATGAATAATGGTTGAACCCACAACCAAATTTATAACCGTATAAAAATTGTAACATAAATACATTACTCAACACAACAGCCACTAGCCCCACACTTAGATGGGCGCGTCTGCTACACTCGCGACTGTCTGCTCGCCCGCGGCGACGTTTCAAGAGCTACATACATACATACATACATACAGCTCTCTGAAAAATTAATATATACCAACCAAGTTTTATGTACCAGCCAGCGTATGGAATGGATTAAATGTTTGGCAGGTATGCACTTTGGATAATGTGCCCTTCATCTTGTCGTTTGTTCGTGGTATAGTGCAGGGTATCATTGTTTGTGTTATGCTACTTGGTTATTGGATTGTGGTTGGTTATTTTTTTGGGACTGGGACTGGGTCTTGTGTTGTTTTTGGTTTTGGTTTTAATGTGTTTTGGGTGTGTATTTATAGATGTTTGGAATTTTGGAGGCTGTCGTCGTATCAGCGATTGATTGTAAACGCAAAGGTTTGTAAGTTCGATTTTGACTTAGGCGAATGGTTATATTTAAATTAGTTCGAGTTCCGCTACTCAATATGTAATGTTTTCAAAATTGAACCAAAGGTGAGGTTCTATCTCTCTCCTGCTATGCGGGATAAAAAGGATTTTTTTTATTTTTTTATTCTTTTTCCTATTAATTATAGTTGGTTACAAAATACAGATACTGTTACAATACCAAAAAAATGCTTGATACGCGAATCAGTCTTTCTATAGTAAAATATTCCAGATTTTGTAATAATCATAGAACTCAAAACTAAATGTCTGCACACTAAACGCGTTTCGTCTATTAAACCGCAGATGCCTAAAGATTATAATTTTAATTATCCATGACCATTAAAATATTGAAAACGATGTAGCTTAATGAAAATCCGTTTTAGCAAGACTATTAGGTCGGGTTCATTGAAGGGTAACTATTAACTCCCCATAAATTGCTCTGAGGTCTCCCGATAACACCTTATCGAGTTGTTAAGAGCAATATCGGGCCTATAATTGTATCCTGCGGGAAGGCGGTTAATCAAGCCTATTATGCCGATATCAGCCATCGTTATACTGCACTCTCGTAATGTTTTGATACATCACCCAAACTATCTTTGGAGTTTCGAGAAGTTTCCATGTTAACAGCTTTACGGTATAATTAGACATTTTTTCTGTAAATTTATTCACCCCATTATAATTTAACTAATCACCCCTAATTTGCCTAATTAAAATCGTTGAAAGATACAGCGCGGCCATAAAGATATGGTGTAATGTTGGAGGAAACAATAAACAAACGTCATCAGTCACGTTCAATATAGCATAGTTGAGCCGTACCCCCAAAACCCTTATCCAAACTTATCACCATCCGTGACCAATAAACTTGAAACAGAATTTAATTCGCACCGCAACAAATGTACAGAAATACATACATATTTTCGTCGAAATAATACAACAGTAGTAATTGAATCGGCCTCGGGCGAACTCGGGGTATGTCGTTAACGTTCCTGAGGGCTCTCGCTATTGCTGTACCCTAGATATGCACTAGAATGCTACTACAAAACGAACGTGCGACCGAAACGTGGGTATACGCGAAACCGTATGTAGAAAAGGGATGGGGATAATGGCAAGTGTTTATTATAAACAAAGGATGTTGTCTTATTGGTACTACCGTTTTAATAGACTATTGGGCGCAAAATTTCACCTTAGAAAGACGACATACAAATTGTTAGGGTTCGGGGCGCCGATGTTTAGTCGGAGGCGATTTCGCTCTGAGCGTATTAAGATCTCCTTTGATGTTTTGCGGTCCGAACGGTGGGTTTGACCGGTTAATTAAATGTAGATATTATCGCAATAGACGTGTGTCTTGATCGTTTTGAGGATTATGTAGTGTTCTGTTCGTGTATTGTTTTTGGCGTTTGATTCGTTTTTGATTTATATTAGGCAGGGTGGGCAGAGGGAACCTAGTGTTAAAACATTTCGTTTCCCCACACACTGCTCAATTTTCGAGGCGGGTTGAGTGGCGGAATTCAACGCCGCGCTTTGCTTTGTTACTAGTATGAGATATCGAAAATAATGTATTCACCCAAGTGGTAATCGAACCCACATCCATCACAACTATTAATATTTGCGAAATGAATATGTGTATTTGAAACGTAGCAGAAACAATGTAATTGTCTGCGTACGTAGGAGTTGCATTAACGATAATAGTCAGTGATAAAATATGAGATGTGAGTATTTAAAAAGTACAATAATTGTGATGGGAATTGTATATTTTAATTTTTTAAATGTTTATTGCTATTATAATGATGGTTTTGCGTTGTGGCGTTCGTAGGATTGTTGGAATATAACTTACTACGTAATCCTTTAGTATTTGGTTTTGATTAATATTTCTATTAAATTAATGTTTAATACTAACATTATATGAAGCCCTTGTGGCGCAATGGGATGTGTCTGAGTTATGTCACTCGAAACACAATATCTCGAACTTGGACGGAAAACGGTAACCAAAGTGTCTTAAGTGTATTAACACCAGGTTCCCACCCCTGACCCCAATATAAAAAATATGTATTTAAGTATTGTATATTAATTGAATTTCCATTTAAGCATTTTCTAATGTTCCTTCATTAATTATTGCACGAACAATAATAATAAAGAAATACATGAATGAGGTAGAAAATTCATTCGTCATCGATTAATAAGAAAGACATACATCGTAAAAGGTTTCAGCGCCGCCCAATATTGTTTCTTGACAGGTGAAGAATAATGGACTCAATCTAAAGGCACTCCGTCGAACCACGATCGTCGAATTGAGCGATGATGGTGCCAAAAGCCCATCTACTGGACGTCCGATCCATCATAGCCGTTATATCGTACATTTTCCACCACTTTCTCCTGATCCCTGGCCAAAATAAACTATTCACTAGAACACACGCCCCAGGGATTTCGGACAGCACCAGCCGAGTCCAAGCTGTATTGGTCAAGTTTTGGTGCAAATTATTTTCAGTACAAGTCCGACCTGACGTTTCGATCTGTTTCCAGATGGATTAATTTGATTTGCGTCCAACAGATGTTCTAAGCTCTGTTTATCGGACGTGAGGAATTAGTATTTTGTAGGTATTTCAAATTACATTATTTATTTATTTCAAACTACAGTTTATTACCATAAAATATTTCCTGTTTGGAATATTTTGTGTTTTGTAATAAATGTGGAAATTATTGATATGCTAAGTGTTTTTAAAGTTTTGGTCAGAAAATTATAATATTATAAATTAAAAAAAATATATCGGACTGGGTTAAAATCCCAGCCTGGTGCCAGTACAAACCTAAAAAAAGCGGATTTACGTCGAACCACGTAATACAATGTGGATCTAAAGTAACCAATAGGCAGATAACAGGTAATTACTATAAACAGGTTCACGCTGTATCCCGCATATAGCAGGGTAGGCAGAGGGAACCTAATGTAAAAACATTTCGTTACCCACTTTTCGCTGAACTTTCCAGCCATTAATATAAGTTATATTAATTAAAAAATATATATCACAAAACAAAAAAACACCCGCGGAGCCCAATTGCTATATATATTATGCGAGTAATAAAACAGGAAAGCAATGTAACTTGGTTAGTGAATTCAAGTAATAATGAATCCCAGTTTACAGTCCATTCCGAAGAAATGAACAATAATAATAAATTATTCTCAGCCGCCAACGGTTACAGACATCAGTGCATTCTTCCCTAAATCAATTAGGTTTTACGCGATATCCTCCTCTCTACGTTCAATTTTCTAGTCCATTTCCGAATACAATAATTAAATTTGATTTGAGACTGTTGTGGGGCAGTGGTGCAGTGGTAAACGCGGCGGTTGTGGGTTCGATTTTAAGTCGGGGGAGTTATTTTCGTTTTCTTGTTTTAGTAACATAAGTTAATGTGTAAGCAATATATCGAAAATTGGATAGATGGATAGATAAATGGGAAACGGAATGTTTTAACAACAGGTTCCCTATACGAACGTTTAGTTCATTCACGTTTAATATTTCACGCTGTATCTCGTCTGTAGCGCAATAGCCAGATGGAACCCAGAAACCTAGCTTGAATATACTCCATTCCAATTATGACACTTTCGTTCCTCACGAAGAAATAAAACATATTAAATATATCATTTTTTCTTCGAGTAGGAATCGAACCCACAATCTTTCGCTTTTGCAGTCGAACTTGCTCCTGCTCCACGACGAGCTTCTAAAATAAATAATTATAATTAAATTTGTTCCAACGACGATTCGGGCGCTTAAATTTTGTGAGTGCCTTTGACCAGTTATCGGTGGGTTCGCTTATTTTATGGGAGGTTTTATCTTGTGGTTAATTTGTGAGTTTAACCGTGCATACACGGATAAAAATAAAAATGATTCTTGGGTAATGTATTATTTTCATTTCCTCGGCTTAGTAGATAAAGTGCGGCGTTGAATACTGCAACTAAACATGCAATGTCTCGAATTCGGGCGTAAAGCGAGAACGGACTGTATTAACATTTCCAAAGTGTCTCTCTAGCTAGCCTAAATGCGCTTAAAACTTGAAGATCTAATAATTAAATATTCTCTTAAATAGAAATATGTACATACATAAAAAGAACAACATAATTTTTGATACACAATTTTGTTTTTCCTGATAAAATTTTATATCTTTATATGCTCTTAAAAAATAAAAAATATATTGAAAAATCATATATTATATCCAATATCATTGTATTGGAATTAACGTAATTTAGCATAAAGTACTTTTTGTTAATAAAAAATAAAAACGACATCATCTTTACATTAATAAGTAAATAGATAAATGCTCCAACATCTCGAAAGTGGGCTAAAATTGAATCTCGTAGCAATAAAGTGGGCGGCGGTGGACCGTCCGGGATGCGTTTGATTGCAATCCTGGAAGACCAGTGCCGATTGCTTTGCATTCCTTCAGTGGAAACATTTTAATGGATACTACTGATATAAATTTTAAGGTTTAGTCTTAAATTATCATGTTTTTGTATGCTTTTCAATATGCTTTTTTTTTGGAATGGTATGGAAGTATGTAAAAAAATTTAAAAAAGGGGACGGAAAATCTTCGTAAAAAATTAGATATTTTTTTCAATTTTACCAAAGAAATTTGCTCAATTGACGATCTGGAAACAGAGACGAATGAGAAAAATAGTTTTTTAGATCCTTAATAATCGATTAAAGTACTGCAAAATTAACATTTTTTTCTCAGTATTTTAACGCACTTATTCATTAATTACTAAAAAATCAGTTCAGTTTAGTTCTTCATTTATGGCGCTGCGAGCGTGCCAGTTGAGCACTAATCACTTCGCCAATGTCACGTTGTATGGAAAACACACGAAGTTTTTAAATGACAGATGTGACAGCCGATTGACATTGACACCTTGTCTAATGATTTTTGCATTTTTCGCTTTACCTGTTTCGTACAAAATACATCTCAAATTCGGCGGAAAGTGGGGAACGGAGTGTCTTGATCCAAGACCATATTTAATATTTAATAAATTATTCAAGGATATACTGATAACTAAAGTAACCTAATTATTTTCTAATACTTCTATACTTTCTACGTAACCTAATCAATGGAGATTTACTATATAGTAGATACCTACATACCGTACTCATAATAAAGATAACAAGATAGAACACCCGACCAACATAAAATAATATCATGAAATTTTATAACAATGCTTATAATAAAAGCTGGGAAATATGCCTTACGTCTTAAGGAACCCCCGCCCAAAAAAAACAATAAATCACAAACATGCAAATCCCGCTAATAACTTGCACAAAACCGAAAACCATTTCACGGCTGCCGAAGCCGCTTTCACAATAACGAATGCGCGTTTAGATGATGCGTGGTGGGTGCGATACGATGTCGTGTCGCTTGTCGTGTCGTCGATTGTTTTTGGTTTTACTTGTTATTTTTATAAGCTTTTATTTATATTAGTTGTTGTTTAGCTTCACGATGTATCCAGTACGTAATGGGGTAGCCAGAAGGAATCTAGTGTTGAGTTACGTTCACCATTTTTCGCACAATTTTAAAGTCATTGCATGTTAAGTGGAGAGACGCTGTGTTTTATAAAATTACTGTTTTTTATTTTAATTATATTTATAAGATTTTTTTATACATAAATGCTTACGATATTTGCATTGCTTAAATCTGCACTTTATTTTACTTACGTAGTTAACAATTTTTTCATAGATTGTTATATTTTTAAAAAACAATACATTATTTTATAGTCACATAAAAAAATACTTATTACTACATATGTAAATTAATGTAATTTTTTTTTCACCATCTACTACTTCAATTTTTTTCAAAACCAACCAATACGATCGCTAAATCGTAGTATATAAAACCACTGTTATCCAGGAATATTTAATACAAGCACGCAATATACACGGGGGCGGCCCGCGGACTCCGGGGTGCTATTTCCATGCTGATGTTTAATAATTGATAATACCCCGCGAAAAACTGTGGTGGTATCTTGCTGGTTGAGAGCTGATATTACCACTGTGTGAGGTTTTTTTAAAGTTTGTTTTTTTTTGTTTTAATTCGCATATAGAAAAGTAGGCAAGAGGATCCTAGTGTTAACACATTTTGTTTTCTATTTTTCGAACAAATTTTGAGGATTAGTGTGTTGCGTGGTGGATCTAAACATCGCGGTTTGTCTTGTTACCATAGCAAAGATATAATTTATTCACCTGAGTAGGATTCGAACTTACAACCGTCACATTTATAGTTACATTTAAATGATTTTTATAATAAATTTTAACTGGAGTAAAAACATCATAGCTATAAATTAACCATTACACCATCCAATAGTACCTTCATAATATAAAGTGTTTCTTGTCTTCTATTATTATAAAAAATATAAGTTATTTGCTTATAAATTCTTCCATTAGTAAGGATAAATCAAATAATCAGCTTCACGCTGTATCTCACATACAGCAGAGAATCCTCTACTGTTAAGGCACTTCGTTCCCCACTATTTATTCGTATTAAATGGCGGAACTCAACGCCGCGATTACATTGATGACAAAAATTCATTAAAAAATCACGTAGAAACATCTCTACAAAATTCCAAACATACCTGTATCGTATCATATTATCAGCCTCCTCGACTTGTAAACTGAGCAACTCAATCGATAATCATCTGAGCGGAGTCGGAGGGAGATGCTATTGTGGAATTTAACTTTTTGGAAGAAATGTAGATTAGGTATTAGTAAAATATATGTATATCTTGAAATTCTGTTTATCTTATGAATAGTAATAGCTTCACTGAGTATATATGTATACAAAAGTGAGCATAAACAACCTGATGTCAAGACATCCCGTTCCCCATTTACCCTCCCGAGAATTGCTTGTTGAGCGTTGGCGGAATTCGACGCTGTGCTTTGTTTTGATACCATATCGAGGATATGAAAATTATTCGTTGCTCCGTTGGTAATCGAATTCAGAACCGCCGTATTTACGGTCGTACGCTGTGCCGCTGCGCCACGACGGATTGCATTAAGAAGTGACAGCATCAAGTTACAAATGAACATGGACTATGGACTAAAATATTTCAATATTTATAAAGCAAAAACAAATCAAGTATATATAATTTTAATATTTTTCCTCAAAACTTTAAAAATGGGAATAATTTTCCAGTTATTTAAAAAAAAATAGTTTCACGTTGTATCCCGCACGCAGCAGGATAGGCAGAGGGAACCTAGTGTTAAGACACTCCGTTCCCCACTTTCCCCAGTAATTTATAATCTAAATAATATTTTTTTCATAAATTATTCCTGATTTAAATACAATATTTCAACAAAATCGACCAAACAGACCTTTCCCTATAAATTCCCACAGTATTCTCGCGGGGTGCAATACACAATATACGCATTCGCAAATGAAGTCTTAGCGGTCCAAATAAGATGGCGCGTTACGGATATGCGGGGGGGTGTCGCGGGTTCCCGAAAAATAAATTAAACTCGAGGACTTGATCCCGTGATATTATTTTATCAATTGTGAGTAAAGCTTATCTTATTGTGGCGATCAGAAATCCGGATGCTGTGTAATTCTGATAGTCAAATATGTTGTAATTTTAGTAGGGTAAAGTAGTAATCGTGTTTTGAGAACTGTGTAATGTAATATAATAGTATTTTTCTTTTTGGTTCAAATTGTATCCGGAAAGAAGAAAAGGTTTGCATGCTAAACATAGGAATCTAGTGCTAAGGCACTCCGTTCTCATTAATAAACTTCCGTTGCTCACTTTCCGCCGAATTCTCGAGATATTGCGTGTTGAGTGGCAAAACAAGGAAATGATAATATTCGTCGATCGGTTTCCAGGAGGCGCGGGTTCGCTTCAAGCTACGTTCAAATTTTTATGCGTTTTCTAAATAAATATTTTTCTTTCCTAAGTGTGGAATAACACTTTAAAAATGTTAAAAAAAAATATGGTAATATTACATAATGAATTCCTTCGAATGGGAATTGAACCCACAACCGTAGCGTAATAAAAACATTCCATATTAAGGATACCACAAGAAATTCACAGATAATTTAAAAACATCAAAACTCCAAAGCGACCATGTAGAGAGACAATGATGAGAACGCACCATTTCCCCCGAATCTCATCATTGGGTAAGAAATTCCGTCATTTATATGTATTCTGAACGCAATCAACGCGGCACCGCGTAACGCCTTATCATTACCATAGATATGTAGTGATAATAAAAAGAACGTTCTGTTCTTGGTGAGAGACAAGAGAGTTTGTTTAGTTGGTTGTGCTGTTTCTTAAGAGTTGTGTAAGTCTATTAGAAAGTAATATATGTATTTTTTTAGGATTTTGTACGCAGAGGGATTCTGGGGACATCGTGTTAAGACACTCCTCATTTTCCGCTGAATTTTGGTAGCTTTGTTTCGTTATCAAGGCGAGTAAATAAAAATATTAAAAGTATTGTATTCGAATATTTTAATTTTCAAAATAAATGCGACGGTTGTGGAGTCAATCCCCACTCGGGCGAGAGGTTATGTTTAAATTATATTAATTTCTCCGCTCTAGTGAACAAATCACGGCGTTGAGTTCTGCAACTTAACCTCTGCCTTCCCTGCTATGCGGAAAAAATTATAAAGCTGTTTTTTTTTCAATTTACAGGTCTTATAATAATACCGCTACTTTACATAATCTTAGATTTTTTTATTCGTATTTCTTGTATTAGATTCTTTATATATTTTCTATTTACACGTGTTCCCGAGCTTAATACACGACTAAACACACAAACCGTATTTTGTATGGTCATCCAGTATAAAACATCGGGTCGGGTACTCACCATTATATCAAAGCGCACGGCTTTAAAATCCTCAGTCCATACGATTAATAGAATACGAGGTTGCGTTAGTATGTTCCGAGTTCGTGTAATGAACACTTACAACATAAAACGCCTTGAAGACTTAAAATGTGAATTTAAATATACATAATATTAAGTTGTGTAAGAAATGGGCACACATCGAAAACGCAGTTGCTTTAGAAACCGACCTCGTTTATTTAGTTTTGTAACTGTAGTGTATGATCGTTTTCTTTTATACCTACATTTTTTCTTCATTTTCACGCTGTATCCCGCGTGTCGAAGGGAGGGTAGGCAGAGAGGGAACCCAGTGCTAAGAATTGTTGCGTGTGGTGTTTAGCGGTACTCAACGTCGCGATTTCTCTTCTTACCAGATCGAGGAAATTAAAACAGTTAATTCTTTCGAGTAGGTCCAATCCGCAACTTGAGACATCACATTCAGTCTTTTTTAGATTTACTTTAAGTAAATCAAATAAAATCAGCTTCACGATGTATCCCGCACACAGCACTGTAGGCAGAGGAAACCTAGTGTTAAGACAAACCGTTTTCCACTTTCCGCCGATTTTGGGAGGTATTACGTGTTGAGTGGCGGAACTTAACCCCGCTCTTTGTTTGAAGTAATTTTCTTTAAGAATTTTTTTTTATTATTTAATTTTTAACATTTCACTATCGATTCTTTATTTTTAAGTAGTATGATATGAGAAGTGTGTCAATGAACAGTCGTAAACATTTAATAACTTAATAATACTAATATTGAAGGATACGAGTGAGTGAGGTGAAAGCGCAGCGTTGTGTTCCACCATTCAACACGCAATGCGGCAAGTGTCTTAATGGGCAACGGACTATCTTAACACTAGGTTCCCAGGTTCCATCTGCTTTTCCTGCTATGTGCGGGATACATCGCGGAGTTAAAAAAAATCGATTTCTGTCAAAAAATCGATAAAGAAGAATGTATTGTATAAATATAATAAGACGAGTGTATACAATAAACTTTTTCACTGATATCCGCCGAACATTGATATTTTTTATTATATTAAATGTCAGAACACTTATATAACTCAAAATATAAGCCCTATTAAGTAGAAAGAAAATTGGAGAAAAATATAAGCCTATAGTTTTTTTAATGTTTTGCTTGCCTTATTGCAAAGTTATGTTCAAGATCTAAGAAACAGATCAACTTCACGCTGTATCCCGCATGTAGCACGGTAGGCAGAGGCATCATTATGTTAAGATACGTTTCCACCGCTCTCCACTTACCGCTGATTTCTGGAAGCATTGTATGTTGAGTGATGGAACTCAACGCCGCTCTTTGCCTCGACACCAGAGCGAAGAAATTATAATATAAAAAAATCATTTCTTCGAGTGGAAATCGACCTCACAACCTGTCCGTTTATACGCCACGCGCTTGTACGCCACGAATGGTCGTGCAAAAGTAATAGGCACAAAACTGTGAATTAATTGCAACACATATTTTAGAAATTTTGTATATGAAACGCTATAACTTAAAAAAATAATTAATTCGGCGGAAAGTGGGGAACGGAGTGTCTTAACACTAGGTTCCCTCTGCCTACCCTGCTGTGTGCGGGATACAGCGTGAAGCTGATTTATTTATAAACGCTATAACAATTAAATGTTGAGGATTTTAAACGTGACGCGAACGATTGGGTTGAATTCCCATACGGATCAATCAATTATTTAATGTTATATTTTTTGCTACCATACCTCTGCCTATCCTGCTATGTGCGGGATATAGCGTGAAAGTAAAAAAAAAACGTAAATAAGAACCGTATTTTCTGTATATGTACATATATGTATAGCCTTCGATATACGAGTACGAGTTGTATCAGTACACTTAGTCTTAGCGCCACAGATAACTGTTATATGTCGTTTAATCATGTATCACATATTACTCATTCTTCTTTTTTTTTAAGGTTCACGCTCTTTCCCGGACATAGTAGGGTAGGCGCCTGAAAATCTAGTGTTAAGACACTCCGTTCCTATTAAGACACTTCCACTGATTTTTGTAAAGGCGTTACGTGTTGCGTGGCGGTACTCAACGCCGCAGCAATTAATTAATATCTAAGTTACTACCGTTTGATCACGCAAGCAAAGTCGCAGACACACCCAAGTGTTACATAAAAAACGAAAACCCAAAGCAAATCACAAACACATAAACTAAGTGAACATTTATATAAGCCACTATATTGAAGTGGGCAGAGAAAAAGCGAAATAGAGAAATTCTTTAACCGCACCGTAAAACCCTTTAGTTCAAAATGGCGGCTAAACAGGAGAACCACTCGTCACTTCGCTCGTACGTGTCGCGACAGACACTTGCTCGTGATAAAAATATTAAATTCTATAGGTAAATCCCCCACTGTTTGTTTTTTTTTTTT
>JAATLQ010037790.1:0-64229 GCA_013421005.1 Heliconius erato x Heliconius himera | reverse complement strand
AGGTGACGTTAATAAAAAATAATCATGGCGGCTGTGGTACGCCATTGGACTTAGTGAAAAAAAAAAAAAAAAAGTTTCGAATACTACACTATGGGTATCAAATTCAAGAACTCAATTTTAGGATTTCAAAAAGGTATATCATGATTATCATTACCATAATAAATTCTAACAAAAAAATGAAAAATAAAAAAATATTTGTAAAAACAAAAACCCCGACTGCATCAAACTAAAAAGAAAATAAACAAGCCCAATACTTTATTAGGATTAACAGACGGGACCTATAAGTAATTCTTCAATCAATAAAATCTTTACCAGGAACCCCGCATAATTTAAAGAGGTTCCGACTGTTAATCCTAATAAACTATTGGGCTTGTTTATTTTCTTTTTAGTTTGATGCAGTCGGGGTTTTTAATTTAACAAATATTTTTTTATTGTACTAAATGAGTTAGCAAATTGAAAACTTCAACTCTTTAATTACGACGGTGAAACGTATGAAGTGCAGCCTAGTGACAGATGGAAAGACAGATAGCGGAAGTCTTAGTAAAAAGGTATTTTTTTATATTAAATGGTCCATTTATCAAAAACGACTGCGGTTAGAGTTAATTCTGTCACTTATGTAATTGTGTTGTATCATACGTAACTCATAAAATTTTGCATTGAATATATTTTTAGTTTCTCATTCTGATAAGACAAGGCGCGGCGTTAGGTTTCACCAATCACCATGTGATTTCACCTACTTGAAGAAAAAATAATATCCTAACACTAAATGCTCCTTATCTACCCTACTATTTATGATAAATTAATATATAAAAATAATACGAACCTGCAACCACTGTCTCGGAATTAAACACATTACTTAAACATTCCCATACGAATAAAATTTACATAATTAATAATTCCAGTCTTAGGCGAATTCGTTAACTCTTTAGTTTAATTAAACTGTTAATCCTGTTCATCATATATGCATGGAACCCGCTTGTTTATATACAAAGGTTAATTCTAATCAACCCTCGGTGGCTGTTAATAAATATTTCATAAAATTTAAATACTTCTTATAAATCATGTACCTATGTGGTAACGTGTATTTAAAATTTATACATAAAAAAAATCATCTTCACGCTGTACCCCGCACAGCAGAATAGCCAGAGGGAACCTAATGTTAAGAAACTCCGTTTCCCACTTTCCGCCAAATTCTGGAGACATTGTGTGTTCAGTGGCGAAACTCAGCGCCGCGTTTTGCCTCAGAATAATAATATATGATATATTCATATTAATTATTGTTTAATTTTAGCTTTACACTTTTTTGATATAGCAACGTAGGTAGAGAGAACTGATTTATTTATTTATTACTTTATTACACCAATATAAATAAACATCAAAAAGAAAAGAGAAGAAGAAAATCACTATTTTTGTCTAAAGCCGTCCTTATCATTACAGGTGATTTCATCCAGGCATAATTTTATTTCACTAGGAACATAAATTTTAATTTCATTCAAATAATTTCTAACATCGTTAAAGTGTTCTCAATTACACTCAATTTCATAATAATTAATACAATATTGCGAAATAGTCACGAATTTTAAAAATTACACTAAACAGTTAAAAAGTGGAGAATAGATTGTAAGCCATTGTCATCAAAATCACTTTGTTAATCTAACAAACTGTGGGAAATAAAGAAAGAAGAGAGTGAGTTCACTTAGCTATAACATAATAACTAAATGGCAGTAGCGTTTAAGCAATAAAAAGAGAAACATAACGGTGTCAATCCGCAACGATCGGCGCACAGATCAGGAAGACATTGATGTATGGCGGCAATTGCTTTATCCAAATTGCTCGAACCCCTCTAGCTATAACAAGATGTGCTACAATTACTTTTACATGTTAAAAATATATTTTTAGACATTATATCGAAGCCAGTAGTGGCGCAAGGGCACAAGCGAGCGATTGTACGCGTGGCAGGTTGTGGGTTCAATTCCCTTACGAGAAAATGAAATGTTTAATATTTTCATTTTTCGGTCTGGTAATACGCAGCGTTAAGTTCTACCAGACAATATATTTTAACTCGCATATATCAGAATAGGCAGATGAAAACTAGTGTAAACATACTCCGTTCCATACTTTCCACCTACACCGCTCTTTGTCTTGATACCAGAGCGTATAAACGAAAATTTTTAATATTTCATGCTCCGTACGAGAACCCACAACCACCGCCTTTACGACCACACGCTGCTGCTGCTGCTATTGTGTCACTTCGCCGTGACAGCCTCCCAATGGCAGTGTGAGATATGTCATTACCACATGCCCATTAACCACTATATCTGGGTCTTATGGAATGGAATACCATAGAAATCGAGAGAAACCCCTTGAATTTTATAAGCACGTACCGTGTTTTTCTTAGAATTTCATATAATAATCATATATTTGCTTGTTGTAGTAATCAGGAAGATATAGGATCTTACTATGAAGATTAAAAATTAAAAGACAATCTTTGAAATATTATAACTAAGTCGTTATAAATATAGAGAGTTATTTGTATAATATCAAGTTATTGGAGTAAGCTGATGATTATAGGTCATATAATCAGTATTTTTTTAAGAGAACCAAAAACAAGCTGATGACAGTAATATCTATTCTTAAAGTAAACTATTTGCCTCGTTACCAGAGCGAGCAAATGAAGAGAGGTGGAAGTTCGATTTCCTCGAATGGGAATTTCGCCACGGTCTGGTCTTTGCGCCACGACTATGAAATGAAATACGCCAAGGATCATGAAACACACAAACGAACTAGCGGGTTGCCATTAGTATATAAAATGATATCTATAAATAAAATCAAATAAATCAGCTTCACGCTGTATCCTGCACACAGCAGCGTAGGCAGAGGGAACCTAGTGTTAAGACACTCCGTTCCCCACTTTCTGCCGAATTCTGGAAGCATTGGGTGTTGAGTGGCAGAACTCAACGCCGCGCTTTATTTTGACACCAAAGCGAAGAAATGGAAATATAAATTTCAGTAAATAAAATGGAGGAAGGTCACGTAAAAAGCATGAGGACCCCCCGGAGGGAATGTATGAAGAGATTGATGACAGTGGACGAGGCGAAAGAGGTATGTAGAGACCATAGCGTTTGGCGGATAAAGCGTGAAGTTATAGTATAGTAATAGTAGTAGTAATAATAAATAAATTGATATCTAAAATCTACAAAGCCAAACACTACAAAAATAATCATCAAAACTCATAAAATATTCATACTATTAAAACTAAAAATCCGTTCCGTTCACATGAGATTCATTTTTAGACATATGCACGACTATTTCAATTTACTAATTAAGTCCCTTAGGCTTTACCGCAATAGCTCCAGTAAGCACTAATTAGCCACGTTTTTGCGTTTACCCCTCCTTTGTTCGAGGAACGGCACTTTGCTCGTCAAAGCAATGGTTGTTGTGCGGCTCGTCGATAAGTGTTTAGTGGGGATTAGTATTTTTTTTTAGTTTCACGCTCAATCCCGCATATAGGAGGATAGTCAGCCAGATACTGTATATAAAGTAAATAAATTCAAGATATTTCGTTCTTTACTATCATTCCGAATGAAGCCTTGAAGTTTGTGTTAAGATCGACCCGCAACCAGCTGGTCTACAGTCTGATTCTGTAGCATTCCGGCATTTTTGTCTTAATACAGTAAGTAACCAAGTAGAAAGTTTAGTAAAAAGCGGAGTGTTTTGACACAAAATTTTCTAAACCTACTATGGTATCAGCGGAATAAAATAAGATCAGTTACAAAATAACCACACAGTTTCGTTTTATCAAACAAAACCGCCTCTCACTCTATTGATTCTATTTACATTGGCCCTATTACCTACTGTTCTCACAACTCTTAACAAAGTTCATTAAGGCCCAACTGAAATTCTGCGGCCTAACTGCCCACTGCTAAACAAACATTTATCATGCTAATATTCTTGGTTACCCTACATTTTGTCTTGAACTTTAGCCTAGTTTAATAAATTTAGTTTAAATAATAAACTTTATTTATATTTAGAAGCAAATCGTGTGACTGTAAGTGCGAAAGGTTGTGAGTTTGTTTCTTATTGGTGGAAATATTTTTTTTTATATTTTACTTTTTCCGGCTTTACGCTGTATCCCGCACATAGCAGGGTAGGCAGAGCGAAGAAATGAAAATATAAATTTAAGTAAATATTTCATCTCCTCGAATGGGGAACGAACCCACAACCAGTCGGTTTTACAGTCACACTTCGTGCCGACTAAAACTAAACTAAAACTGACTGACTTTTTCCAGCTCTGGTAACGATTCAAAGCGATTTGTTGAGTTCCGCCAACACGCAAAGCCTCCTAAATTTTAACAAAATTTGACAGTGGCAAACTGAAGTTTTACTGGAAACAGAGTGTCTCATTATTTGGTTCTCAGGTTCCCTCTACCTACTCTAATATGAACAGGAAACAGTTTGAAGCTGAAAAAATAATTAAAGTATAGACGGTCGAGAGTTTCTATCTCCCTTTGTGTAAATGAATTAAATGATTTCCTTGCTCTGGCAAAACAGCGTGGCGTTAAATTTAAAGGCGAGAATTAGGAAACGGATTCTCTTGACATAAAGTTCTTTCTACTTACCTTGCAGTATGGAAAAAAATTATGCTGCTTGGTTTTCTAGAGAAAGTCTTAGCTTTTATATAACTTTGCATAACTCAAATAAATTGGAAATAAAAATTTAATTATATTATTTAACATTAAAACAACATATATATTGAATGTTTTAATATAAATTTCGCGTATCCTAAATCTATATTAAAATATTCAATTATTTTCTGCAATTCTTTGTAAAACAAGAGCTAATACACCACAAAGGTCACAAAAAAATTCGTCCCAAGCGTAAAAAAGGCATCCTAAGACATTTCACTGATGTAAATAGATCTACAGATAAGCCTCGATATATGGCAGCAATTTCCTCAGTAGAAGGGTGAACGGGAAAAGGCGTAGCCCTGTTTATGTGAACTACAAATATTCAGTAACGAAGTTACTACGATTTAAGAGTATGATGTGGAGTTTGTGCGGAGAGTAATTCTGATTTTGATTATTTTTGTGGTTTAATCAGATCAGTTGTGGCGCAGGGATACAAATGTGCGACTGTAAGCAAGATAGATTGTGAGTTCGATTTCGATTCGATGAAATGAAATATTGAATATTTTCATTTCGTCACTCTGGTAACGAGCCAAAGCATGGTACTGAGTTCTTTATTTAAACAAAATCTGAATGTATGCGTGATGGTTGTGAATTCCACCCTCAACTGCGGGGGGATGTTAAATATCAAATAATAATCAATGCAAAATAATGTACACAATACAAATAAATTAAACTTCATTTGCATAGATGACACAACATTAATATTATATGTTATGTGAGAATGATAGCTATAAGTATTTTTTGTTAACATATAGCTAACCTAACCGAATCCAAATATTTAATTTCGATCAGTTTATCATGTTATAAAAAAATATAGAAACACCATAACCATTTTATAATAGTTATAAATTCGTCGATACAAAATATTATATATACATACACGATTGTATGTGTGATTGTTTGACGTTTTTAGATAGGTCAAATTTTATCCTATAACTACTTTGAGCTACGTGCAATTACAATTTAAACGTCTAGTTATGATAATTTTAAAAATAGTTTTAGCAATAATAATTCTTATTCATTCAAAACTTTCCCTCGTACCGGATTTAAATTTGCTTCCGCTGAATTTATCATCTCCACGTAAACTATTGGGCACAAAGGCATCTCAATATTTCAACGTCATTAAGAACAGGTGTGGATAACTTGAGGTCTAATTAAGTCCATTTTTTCTTTCAGACTATTAACGTAACGGTGCTAATGGCTCTTCACGTTTTGTTATTTATTATAATACATTGTATCGTGAAATATAGTATATATTTATATGCATAAAATCGAAACACTTATAAAATCACTTTATTGTCCGTCTGTTAATCCCATGTATGTCGAGATCATGTGAAAGTATCAAATGTTCGAGTCTATTGTCCTTTAGAGTATAGAAAAAAAATCAAGCTTCTAAAATCACCTTCACGCTGTATCCCGCACACAGCAGGGTAGGCAGAGGGAACCTAGTGTTAAGACACTCCGTTCCCCACTTTCTGCCGAATTCTGGAGGCATTGCGTGCTGAATGGAAGAACTCAACGTCGCGCTTAACCTCGACACCAGGGCGAAGAAATGGAAATATAAATTTAAGTAAATATGGCATCTCCTCGAGTAGGGATCGAACCCACAACCAGTCGGCTTTACAGTCACACTTCGTGCCACGACTGCCCTTCTAAGTCAATGCAATTAAAAGATGTGAACATTCATGCGCCGCTTTTGCTACAATTTGTTTCCATGGACCTTCAAATGTAAATAAAGAGAAATTTTTTTTATTACTAAAACCAAATCTTCAAACAAATGAAAATTATATATGAAATATATACAGAATTTTCTACCTGAAAATATATACCAGAACGAATAAAAACAAAAGCGTACAGCACAAATGGATTCAAAAGCGCTTAAACAGTAAGCAAATTTTGGGTTATTCCAAACCAATACAGTGGTTTGCGGTTATAAAATAACATGCTGAATAGCAAATAGGTTTTGCCTCGGTCGGGATGTCAAGCTTTGTAAGATAAAAGTGGATTTTGGATGAACGAATTGTTCAGGTATATGGATAGGGTATTCGATCAATGATTTTTAATTTGAAAGAAAATATGAAGAATTAATACTAAGCCTTAATGATATTATGAACATTTATTAAAATTTTAAACGTAGCTAAATTCAGACCCGCATCTTTTGGACGTCCAATCTTAGATTGGAGCATCAAAGAAGGCGTGGATTAAAGTTTCCCCATTCGAGACACTGTGAAAATTGGGCGGTGGATAGGGAATCAGGGAATCGAGTGCACTAGGTTCCCTCCGTGATACAGCGTGAAAGTAAAAAAAATGTCGAAAGTGATTTAAATTAAAAATATTTTTTTACTTAGTAAAAATTTTTGAAAGCACTTTTGAATCGTCAAATGAACATGAAGCTAGCACCGACACAAAAAATAGTTCTACTTAAAAGAACTGGCACTGAGCTGAAAAAGAAGCTGAATTTCTAAACTATATCATATCTATATGCTTAAACAGACACAGAAAATTAAAAGAGAATATTTTTATTACTTCAAAATAAAGATCATTAAACAACAAACGAAAATATTATTTAATTATTTAATATTTACATGCTATTGAAAAATCATTACTCTGGAAGTTCAGGCCAACCTAGCCAATTGTATTTTATTATGAAATTATTTTTATTTAGCTTTAATTTGATATATTAAGAGACTATTAATGAAAAAGTCTATTAATGCTACTAATTTTCAGAGAAATCGATACAAATACACACACATACACACACTCTCACACACACACACACACAAAATAAATAAAGTTATTGAAGCCCATTAAAAAATACCACATCCATCTTAAACATCCTATGGATTCATAATCTCAATGTTTGACCACTATTAACATTTTAATTAGCAATTTCCATTTTGAAAGCAAAATTAATACGAAATTAGTTCCAGAAGATGGGAATTCAATTATGATAATTATCTAAATGCTTGTTCCTACTAATTTTGTTTGCTACTCGTTTGTACATCGTTACGGTGTACTTAATTGGTAATATCCAGATTGTCTAAGGTCAACAAAATTTACCTAGAATTTACGATTTGATTATTCAATGTTATGTAACACTGTCGACCCGCACGCGGCTTCGCCTGCTTGTACTTGGATTTTAATTTCCTTGCTTTAACTAACAAGACAAAGCACGGCATAAAATATTAGCTTAACTTAACTTAGCTTCACGCTTTATCCCTAGCGGGGTAGTCAGAGAGAACGGAGCGCCAAACGCTACGGTCTTTACATACCTCTTTCGCCTCGTCCACTGTCATCAACCTCTTATTTTTATTTTTAATTAAATATTGTCATTTAAAATTACTGTGACAGGTTGTGAGTTCAATTTTCAGCCGAGGAAATGTATTATAATTTATGAATATTTTCATTTTTTCGCTCCTGTACCAAGGCAAAAACGATCCGTTTAGTTCCGCTAGTTAGAACGCAATGTCTCAAAAATTGACCGAAAAGTGAGGTACTCTACTACATACAGAATACAGGTGAAACTAAAAACAAATAGTTACAATATATTTAAAAAATATACTAAGTGCTTCTTTAGTTACCCATTAAAGATCAAACTGAGGAAGTCAAGCCCAGGTTCCCATTGCAAAGATGTGCATAAAGCAGTTTTACGAGCACTCACTGGCCGCAACATCCTGAGGGCTCTCAATAAATATGCATTACGAGTACAAGACATACAAAGACGACATTATGTCGCAAGTTTGTTCAAAGAAAATTATTAATAAATATCTGACAATTTTGTTCAAGTTTGTTATTTGGAAATATACTTTGATTAGAAAGTGTTTCGGATGAAAGTTCAAAAAAGCTCAATCATGGACAGCCGGACAGTATGTAACTGTGAACTGTGTGTGATAATTTTGGGTTTAATGCCCTTGAGGGGAAATTAATAATTTTCAACTAACTTTTTTCAGTGTAATTTTTTTTTTTGCTTCAACATTTTTCCTTTTTTTTACTCTGGCAAGATAATTCACGTCGTTGTTCCACCACTCAATAGGCTCAATTTCTCAAATTCATTCGGAAAGTGAAGAACTCAATTGTCGGGACACTTAATAGTCTCCGCCTTTCCGATTGTCTGACAAAACGTGAAGCTTTTAATTTATGTAAATTTACTTTTTACATTATTCAGAGTGATACCTATATGTAAGGTAAAACATGAACTTTTACATTGATACGAAACTAGAAAAAATTACATTAGACTGTGCCGATACAATATTTCTAATAGATTAAAAGAAGAAGAAAAACGTGAATTATTCTTTACCCATTTTAAAAATTACACGTGATACTTTTCATACATTTCATTTTCTTCTTTTATTGTTGTTTTATTCACCTACATTTCCTTATCGATTATCACCAGTATAACATAAGATTACTAACTACGAATTGTTGAATTTCATTTGACTAAGTTTCTTGTCAAAGGGCTCAATTCAGCCGTAACTATTCATGAGGCTATACTTAATAGATTTAGGTATCCCGTTTCTGATGCTGTAAACTTGTGAAACATAAATTGGTATACTTCGGTAATAAAATCAAGAACTATGTACAACTTTGAGGCAACTTTTCTTAAGAATCAATGTATATGAAACGAGGCACGACTTGATTATAACACAAATATCTACCAACTCTCCCTACGGAGGATTCGGAGAAACTTCAACTTCTTCCAATTCTCCATTGACATTCGTCCCAATAAAATTACAAGTTGGTAATTCTCACAAAACGTCAATCAAGCCGTATTCAGAGTTAGTAACTTCTGAGTCGACAAAGAATGTGTCAGATTTGACGAGGGCAAAAGAAATCGGGTCCTTCGTGTGTGCTTACGCTCGCGAATAGCAAATGAGTCGCTCCTTTGGTATCTTTTTCTGTTTTTAATGTACATTGTAGTGTTTCAAAGTATTTTTTTTGGTATTGTTTTCTATTGGAAAGACTGTAAGTATGACTGATGTTCAGAGTAGCATGCTTTTGAGTGGGGGAATTTATATATACCGATCTGTGGCTTGCAATTTGTTTTCGTGAGATAAAAGTATCAAAAGCAGTTTTATGATCCGAATTACAATTTTTTTAGACTAAAAATTCAACTACTTCATTTTTACAAGCAATAAAAATAGTATTTAATAAGATCCCTCAAAATCTTAGCTCGATGAAAAATTTAGGTAAAATAAAAAAAAATGTACAAGTCACGCTAGTAACGTAAATATATTATTGCCAAATGAGAAAAAGATCCTAAAAATCAAATGAATATTATTTATATTTAGCCATAGTGTATTAATAATATGAATTTATGAAGTTACAGATACACCAGGTGGTTCCTAGCATGTTGTTTAGGAGTTCTTTAAAAGCAACACATACATACGTCTTGAAAGATTTCTAAATAAACAGATCAATTTCGACTCGAAACACATGTATGAATAACATCATAATATGATAATAAATATAAAGTATTTTTAAATCATGAAACTCAATTACAACTTACAAATTTTATAAGTCAAAAAGACTCAAAAAGGAGCGCATATATGTTTTACATTACATTGAAGATCTGACCTCAGTTTGGTTATACATACATACAGTCGAAAATTTACTAATAATTTATTACAAGATGATATGATAGATATTTAATATAATTTCTTTCTAATTTCTGCGTATAAGCAACCAAAATTTAATTAAATAAAGTTTTGGTTGCTTATAAGGCGTGGGTTGAGAGAATGTAGTATCCAGTCTTATTCTCCGGAAAGTGGCGAACGGAGAGTCTTAATATTAGGATCCCAGGTCACCTTTATGTGGCTCGAAGGACCATTTCCGAGATCTTGAAGCTCTAACGACCAAAATTTCATGTATGACTCGTAGTAGAGTTGACTTGATATAAACCACAGGATTAGTGAGTAAAAGTTTATTAAGTTAGTTACAAAGTTTAAGTTTAAGTTGGATGCCAATCCGCGGTGAGAGCCGCCCGTCAACTGCCTTTTAATTGTATAAATAATTGACTTAAATATATTTCGTTCTAATGCGCCATAAACTGTACACCGTACTATACGCGTAATACAGTGTTAAGATGTTAAGAAAATTCTCATCAGGTGGACTCGAACTCACGAGACAAGGAAACCTAGTGATAAGACACTCCGCTCCCATTTTCCCACCAATTTTCGAGACATCACGTGTTACGTGGCGGCGTCCTACTTAGGCCTGTAAATTCAGTATATCATCTCTTTTTTCTATTATTCCTTCCTCTAACTTCAACAATAAGTTTATTTTAAAGGCAAGAAAATGAAATCTCAAATGCTCCACGCCGTTTATTTCGTAAATGTTACACTTTTATTACATCGAGAACAATGCTTTATTGCTTTTATCTCTATTTCTGTTCGCGTAACGAGTGGACTAAATCATAATGCGACATCAATTTTTGTACTCTAAATAGGTTATTATACTAAACAAGCCTAATATCTCCTTATTTTTAGAGTTCCTTACTAATTTTATGTATTTTTGTGTATAGCAGAGTACGCGAAGGGAACCTAGGAACCTATTGTGGGAGACTCCATTCCCACGGAACGAGTCTGAGCTGTTAATACGAAAACTGAAGACAATGCAATGCGTTTATTATTTTTAACTACCTTTTCAAACAGTGGCTGATGCGACACTAATCATTTAAAAAAAAAATAATTAAATTAGCTTCACGCTGTATCACCACCACCATAGGCACCTAGTGTTAAGACACTCCGTTCCTCATTTTCTGCTGAATTCTGCAGGCATTGCGTGTTGAGTGGCAGTACTCAACGCCGCGCTTAACCTCGACATCAGAGCGAAGAAATCGAAATATACATTTAAGTAAATATTTCATTTCCTCGAGTGAGGATCGAACCCACAACCAGTCGGTTTTTCAAATGCACCTTATGCCGCTGCGCCACGACTGGCCTAACTAACTGACAAATCATTTTGTCACAATAAATTTTGCAATTAAGGAAACTCGTGTTTAACAGAGGAATTCGATGTATAATTGTTTACACTGAGTGTACTGTGTATAGTGTCGTAATCTATTCGTATCTTTGGGGATAAAAAACGAGTGCTTATAAGACGTAAAAATTATTGTTGTAACATTTATAATTTGTTGTATGTATATATGTATTCACGTCTCTAAGTAAAGATTCTAAAATCCTGAGATATTCCGATATGGAAATTCCAGTTGCCATCCAATAACACTAGAATTGCCTTCATCGACTTCACAAATACCGTTTCGCTAACTCTAGATATAAATCTTTTAAAAAGACAGCTTAATGCACTAACGTTGGAAATACGATATCTCTATAATATACTCGTATGTAGGTAGCTTGAGAGCGACGTGGCGTAGTGGTATAGTGTCGTGACGTGACGGTTGTTAGTTCGATTCCTAGTCGGATTATTTTTATTTTTAATTTTCATCAATATAGAGCGATAGCGTTAAGTTCAACCACTCAACACGCAATGTCTTGAATTAGGCGGAAAGTGGGGAAGGGATTGTTGTCATTGTCATGAAGGGAAGAAAGTAAGCTAAAATTTAAGTTAAACTGAACAAAAAACCGATCAAATAGGAGTTGGACTCGTCAGCCGTGTGTTCCAAACCAATTTCAGGATTGCAGGTCAAGGAAAAGTGCAACTTGTAAAAGTTGAAGCTTTCCGACGTATACCGCTGACAAAAAAACTGTTATAAACTTATAGTCGTAGTTTAATTTTTTATGAAACCATACATATGTGATAATAGTAATGGTTTTGAGCTTATTTATAAGTTTATTTATATATAAGTTCTTCTTGCTAAATTTGATAATTGTAGGTCAACAGTAAATAGGTTATGATTACTAGACACAGTTAACATACTTATCTTTGCAGGTGTATGCACACATTTAGTATGAAATTAATTATAATTATAACTTTGTAATGATTATAATCTAATAAAAATCAATTTTCATTTTTCAGATTTTTTTCTTATTTGTATTATTAGTGTTTATAGTAGGCCAGTCGTGGCGCGGAGAATTTGGATAGATTTCCACTCGAGGAAATGATATATTTAATATTTTCATTTTCTATACTCTAGTGTTACGGCAAGGCGCGGCGTTAAGAATCGCCACTCACCTGTGTGCACACACAAGTGAGTGCTCCTTTGCCACGACTGGTCTACTTTTACATATCATATAGCTAAAAATCTATGAACAAAAACAATTTTTAAAATATCGTACTGAAAGTAACTATTCAACGAATACAAGAATATAGACGTGATCGTCAAATTGGATTTCGTTTATAGAGACCAACCGTTGAGAATTCTAGACTTACAGTTGAGAAGTTAGTGCGAAATTTTTAGACGGTTGGTTTCAGCGAGCGTTTTTCTTCAAAACTTTTGCTTTTCCAGGAAATAAACTTACTTGACCAATACAAAACATCTTTTGAAATAGATCTCAGATGACATACTTTAAAAGAATCGACTTCCTTCTTCTATTGAGTTGATAGAAACAAAGATTTAGTATAGCGCTATAAAACAGAAGATATGTATACACGTATTCGGTAGCAAATAATAAACTCAGCTACCAAATCGAGTGGCCTGAGTTATGGGGAAACTTGGCCGATATGCTATGAACATTCTAAGTTACAAGGATGTAGAGTTTTGAGATGGTATTTGCTAATTTACATTTTAAATTATGTTTTTATTTTTAATATTCATTTAATATTGTTTTTCGTTTTAAGTCCTAGATGTAGTAAAAATATACTTTATAAAAGTTTACTAAGTTTCAAAAGTTTACTAATCAGTATATATGTATATATATAAAAAGTCTTACGCTGTATCCCATATACAGCAACGTATGCAGAGGTAATCTAGTGTACTAGTATACTCCGTTCCCCATTTTCCGATGATTTTTTCGAGGTATTACGTATTGAGTGGCGGCACTCAACGCTGCGCTTTTGTTTTGTTGCCAGAGCGAAGAAATTAACATATAAAAACTAACCTAAACTAAACTAACTTCACACTTTATCCCTAGCGGGGTAGTCAGACAGAACGGAGCGCCAAACGCTGCGGTCTCTAGATACCTCTTTCGCCTCGTTCACTGTCATCAACCTCTTCATACATGCTCTTCGGGGGGTTCTCATGCTTTTCACGTGACCTCCCTCCAGTATCTTTGATACTGTGTTTTCGTAGGTCAACCGAGGTCTTCCCTTTCCTCTCTTACCGCTCACTTTTCCATCATAAATCTTTTTTGCCATTCTTACATCACTCATTCGTCCGACGTGCCCAAACCAGCTGAGCACGTTCTTCTTCATTCTCATATTTACACAACATATTAATAAACAATAATTTATTCCTCGGAGAGGGATTTGAACTTTGAACCCACAACCGTCGCGTTACAGCCATACCCTTTCGTACCTGTGCCACGACGGCCTTAAATATAATATTGTATATCATATAAATAAGAATTGAAAATGATCAAACAATACATGACCCATCCATTGGTACTGACATCCATACACGGTACATTTGCCGCCATAAATAATAACTGAGCGACCGGAGGCGCCGCGGATACGGATCCGTACAAAAACGTAACAAACAGATCTCTTAAATAAAGAAAACATGGGCGTATGTTAACATCTGTCGGTAGGCACGGGCTGGCGCTGGAAATTACAACAGTGCGCTCCACTGTGCGCTGGAGGTGGGTTTTTTTTTTTTTGGTGTTTTTTTTTTCATCTAGTCGTGGCATAGATGTAGAAGTTTTAAAGGTAAATTTATAATTAGTATTTTAGATTTATATAAATAAATAAATGTATGTTATTTTATTCATTTGTTGTATTTATTATTTTTTATATTTACCACGTTTTTCTAATGTCTGTAATTTAATTTTTTTTAATAAATATTGTGAAATGATTTATTACAAAATGAATTTAACTTAATGAATTTATTCAGGTATTAACTTTTGCACGATTCATACATAGGACTAGCTTTGTATTTAAATTAGGAACGTTATCAACTAAAATAATATATGTTAGGCATTAATAATAATCATACGTGATTATTATGATAATATATTCAAAAATGTCTTCTCTTCGCATCGCTGTTGGGTAGTTGGTTTATATGCAAATATAAGGTTATGATAATAAAGTTAAATATAAAATAGTCTGATTTATCTCTAGCTTTTGATTGTTACTGACCTACTGAGAATCAAAGTCAAAGTAAAAAAAAAGTAAATGTTTTATTAAAATATTTATTTAATATATTACTAAAAGTACTAATAAAGCTTATAGAATAGTATTAGCGTTATTCGTACTTTTGGTATTTTACTTGTATATTTACTTTCAGTGATAAGTAGCAGAGTGGTGTATATAACTTTCTTTCTATTAGGATTTCTTTATTTTTTAGCTTCACGCTATATCCCGTATATATAGGCAAAGAAAACCTAATGCTAAGACACTCCGCTCCCCACTTTCTACATACAATATTTTTTTATATGAATTCACAAAAGCCAAGTAGAACACACCTACAGTCGCACAGACATGCATCTAAGAGAAAAATAAATATCCCCAAGATATCCGTTCGTTTGAGACTTTTTCCTTTATATTTGTATTGTTTTATAAACAAAGAATTCCATACAAGGTGAGCCTGTAGGCTGTTTCCTTGCCAATTACATAATGTCTTAACGCTGTATAAAGCGCTGTGAAATATAACATTTTTCTTTGGAAAATAAAATTGGCTGTACATTTGTACCGTTGTATTATCTTAAGATACATCGGTCCATCTTGTTTTAGAGATATTTTTAGAAAAATCTAGTCGGAAAGTATCAATTATTAACGTACATTATTATTTATAAGTATAATATAACATTGAGGCTGTCGTTACCCATAACGACGTCTGTCCAGGGTTCAATTCCCAATCGCTCTAGTAAGTTGAGTTTCGCTACTCACAACGCAATGTCTCATAAATTGGGCGGGAAGTAATGATATGAATATTTTAACACCAGGTTCCTTTTGCCTTCCCTGCTATATGCTTCTTCTTCTATGATGTATTATAGCACAAATATAGGCATTGTCTGTTCAGTGGCGTAACTCATCGCCGCACAGTTTACAATCGCACGTTTTTGCCCATGCGTCATGACTGATCCTAAGTATATATATGTACGTATAGATATAAAAAGCAAATATTTTTTTATTTATATATACAAACAAGAAAATTACATGTCGTTTAATAGAATTGTGTATGGGGAATTATTGGAACAGTAATTATAGCTCCAAGCGGATTACAATACGTACCTACTGTGTAAAATTGCTTTTTGTTCATATTGTTCTGTTTGATGTTTGTATTTAATTTGCTTATATTGATATTTTATTCATAATGTTGTGTTACTTATATTATATTGAATAAATATATTCCTCTTGTTAATTGTGACAAAATCTGATTGTGAACGCCACGTTTTATTTTTTTTATCTTTTTTGAGTTCCGTACCTTTTAAGCAAAAATAAAACCCTTATAAGATAATTTTGTTGTCTGTCCGTCTGACTGTCTGTCTGTTAATACCCTTTACCTAAGGGACGCTTGGAGATATCGAGTTTAAATTCAAACCATATATCTAAATCTACGGCCCCATGATTTCCTGAAAAAAAAACGTATTTCTACATTTATTTAAAAAAAAGATATGGTTGTTTATATAGCAAAAACGCGTAATTTAACACTATAAAGGATTATATTGTTTGACCCTTCTTTGAATCGAATTAATAAATAAAAAATAAAAGTGTTTAAAATTCTCTACGACTGTAATTGCGAGTAAACAAAAATTTCTATCCAAAAATATACTCTAAATACATAAGCTTATAAGCTATTTTAGAAAATCATAAAGATAACGCATAAAGTTAGCAAATAAAACATTCATAAACGTTTTGTAACGTCTATTTAAGATTTGTTTCTCCTAATAAATATTTTGAGATTGTTAAATGGTGTCTGTTGCATATATAGGTGAGTGTAGGTTTTATCTATAGAATCTTTTATCTATAGTAAATTTTATAAGCTTTAAAAGTTTATTTGTTTGGTTGAAAACTAATCTCAGGAACTATAGGTTAAGTGGATTTTTTTTCCGATTCAAAGTAAATCATAAAAAAATATGTTTGCATTTTCTTTGCGG
Organism: Heliconius erato x Heliconius himera; assembly: GCA_013421005.1. Lineage (NCBI taxonomy): Eukaryota > Metazoa > Arthropoda > Insecta > Lepidoptera > Nymphalidae > Heliconius > Heliconius erato x Heliconius himera. The sequence goes on along the minus strand of JAATLQ010037790.1, from coordinate 47,389 downwards.
TAATTACCCCTGCTCCAATATTTTAGATTTGTTTTAACTGGCTATTATTAGATCGAGCTGTTACTGAGTAACTAGGTATGTAATAAATTCTAAGAATCGAAATTTGATTCTCTTCAAAATTGTTTGTTTCTTTTAATTAATTGAAATGGTTACTAGTTACTCCTTCAGAGTTTACTATTAAGCTATTCGAATTTATACTTATTCTGTAGCATTTTATATCATTTGGTGTAGAAAACCGTGTTTTTGGTTTTTTTAAAGGTACATATTAAAATTAATTATTAATTGAGGCCAGTCGTGGCGCAGCGGCACGAGGTGTGACTGTAAAACCGACTGGTTGTGGATTCGATCCCCACTCGAGGAGATGAAATATTTACTTAAATTTATATTTCCATTTCTTCGCTCTGGTGTCGAGGTTAAACGCGGCGTTGAGTTCTGCCACTCAATACGCAATGCCTCCAGAATTCGGCAGAAAGTGGGGAACGGAGTGTCTTAACACTAGGTTCCCACTGCCTACCCTGCTGTGTGCGGGATACAGCGTGAAGCTGATTTAATTTAATTTTTTTTAACATATTAAAAATAGTGCCTATTTTGGCATTATATGTATAAATATACAAAATTCCAATGTATAAACTAGTTTTGTTTCACGAAATACTGTTATAAATCTACTATTACTTACTCTTAGTGTTTATGATTTAAAATAAAGAAAGTGATGCTTCTCTTTTTTTATTTTCTAGAAGTGTTAAGATTTCCTAGAAGATATGACAAATAATTCTGCAGGCAAAATTTCATATATCCGTTTAGGCACGCGCGCCAATAGAATAATATGATTATATGTAGCACTCAAGGCACCATCACAGCAATTGACAACTCTGGTTTCACTTGTTATTAAAGTTTAGGTTCTACCTTGATTAGTCGTCTCATGGGTGGAACTAAGCATATTTTTATATGGCTAAAAAGATGTTTAAGATTTTAGATCTTCAGCTTCACGCTGTATCCCGCACACAGCAGGGTAGGCAGAGGGAACCTAGTGTTAAGACGCTCCGTTCCCCACTTTCTGCCGAATTCTAGAGGCATTGCGTATTGAGTGGCAGAACTCAACGCCGCACTTGGCCTCGACACCAGAACGATGAAATGGAAATATAAATTTAAGTAAATATTTCATCTCCTCGAGTGGGGATCGAACCCACAACCAGCCAGTTTTACCGTCACACTTTGTGGCCCTGCACCACGACTGGCCTCTATTATAGTATATAGAAGCTAAATTCTTCACTTACTGAGTGAATGGCGGACAACGTATAGACGAAGTTATTGGACTTGAAGTTTGACATGTAGATAGGTTAAGGAGAATAGAGGAACAGTAATGGAGAATTTCCCGACATTTCTACGAAAAATGGCATTTCTTTTCCTTTGACGTTATCCTCAATGACACACAAATAAATTTGGGAGCGACGGCTATATACATAGTTCTATTTAGCAGGGTAAGTGAAGTTAGTGTCATGACATTTCGTTGTATAATTATTGTTCAATTTCAATATTACATGTTGAATGGTGAAACTCAACGCCGCGCTTACCAAAGCAGTAAAATGATAATCTATATCTATACAAATATTTTAAAGCTAAATAATTTGTTTGGATTAACGCCCTAATCTCAGGAACTAACGGTTCGAATTGAAAAATCTTTTTATATTGACTCTGTCAAATATCGTTGGCTAGTCCATTTATTTACAAATTATTTGTGTGAGTTCTCACTGGAAATTTATAATTTATCATTCGGGCGATTCGAAATCGAACCTAGAACAATCGCGTTCACATTCAGACGCTATCCCACTACGCCACAATGGCTCAAGTAATTTTAGTATCTAAGTATTTTTGGATGGAGCTATAAAATTGATTGTTACAACGATTCGCCCTACTACTTGTCCCTTTGAAATCATTGATTGTATTTTTATTATTTTTTTATATATTATGTTCACCGTTTAATGTTATTGTAAAATTAAGACAATACGTATTTTACATTAGAAAAATAGTAATGGGAACCTAGAGTTAAGTACTACGTCCTATACGTTTCCCACTCACCACCCAACTTTCGAAACATTGAGTGATAAGTGGATAGAACTCAACACAGCGTTGCTTCCTTTTTTTATCTCTGCAAGCACAAAAAAATAAATCATTCCTCCATTTAGAAACGAACCCTCAGCCGTCGTGTTTACAGTCAGAGATTTTGCCGCTGCGCCAAACGGCTTCCAATCTCATAAATTAAAAATGAAATGTTAATCCGTGGCAACAGACAAATTGGTTTATTTTACTGGAAATCTATAGTTGGAAGCTAAGACAAATTTTTACTTAAGCCCGGTTCAAGTAACTAAAATAAAACAAAATTACTCTAAGGGCTTGTTTACATTGGGCCTCACAAAGTTTAACTTTAAGTAAATTTAGTTCAACGAAAGGGATATAGGGAAATGGTTATATAACCTTATACTATCAGCAGTAGCTTATTACTGATTAGTTTTTTATAAAAATAAGTCAGCTTCACGCTGTATCCTGCACAGAGCAAGGTAGGCAGAGGAAACCTAGTGTTAAGGCACTCCGTAGCCCACTTTTCGCCGAATTTTGGAGGCATTGCGTGTTGAGTGGCGGAACTCATCGCCGCTCTTTGCCTCAACACCAGAGCGAAGAAATGGAAATATAAATTGAAAAAAATATTTCATTTCCTCGAGTGGGGATCGAACTCAACACCGTTGCGTTACAGTCACACCCTTGTGTCCTTGGGACACAACGGCCTTTTTTAATGATATCAAATAAAATCTTGACTTTATTTTATATTTATTACACAAATATTATAATGAAAGTCTGTTATGTAATATTTTTTATTATTGTCGCCGAATATTCCAAAAGCGGAAATTAATAAACCGAAAACAATAAGTAATGATGAAGCCAGTCGTAGCGTAAGCGCACAAAGTGTGACTGTAAAGCTGGTTTGATTGGACTGGTTGTGGGTTCGATCCCCTCTCGAGGAGATGAAATATTTACTTAAATTTATTTTATTATTTATATTTACTTAAATTTATAACGCTGCGTTTCGAGGCAAAGCGCGGCGTTGAGTTTCGCCACTCAACACACAATGCCTCCAGAATGCGGCAGAAAGTGGCGAACGGAGTGTCTTAACACTAGGTTCCCTCTGCCTACCTTGCTGTGTGCGGGATACAGCGTGAAGCTAATTTGATTTATCTATATAATAGGTACTACCGAAGCCGTGGTCGAAACACTACTAGCAGATTCACAGTTTTTTCTCCATATAACAGGGTAATCAGAGGAAATCTAGTGATAAGACATTACGTTCCACATTTGTCATTTAATAAACTACACACGAAAAGATTTTTTAATATTTATTATATAATTTTAATTTATATAATTTTTATAATAAATAAATTTCATCTTCATTATCACGTGACCACTAACGTGACCTGCGTGACGTAACGTCCCTCTAAGCAAGATGTCATATACCTAATTTGACACTCACTATGAAGCACAATTTGTCTGAGTGGTTTGATTTTTCATTAGAAAATGTTAGTGTTCAAAGAAGTGTGACGTCAGTAACGATATGATAGAAGTTAACGTTATAGCGGGAAAATTTTAAAATTATAAACATTTTTTTTTACAAAAAAATCATATTTATATATATATTTATATATATATATATATATACTTTTTTATGTTTCATTTAGGTACCTACATGAAACATAAAGTATAATATAAGTACAAAATATACATGTAAAAAACTTACCACATCCCTATTTTCGAAACAATTTTGTTTGATACTCCAATACAAACGCTAATAGCGATATAAAATAAAAAAATAAACCTACCTAAAAACATATTACACAGCTCATAACAAAAATAAAAAATATCTAATATTAATGATATTTATTTTCCGTATATAGATAATTTTCATGATTCATGTTCTATTTTAAATATGTATACGTAAAAAAAAATTATATATACCTATTTTCGACACAATACTGTTACGAAACCCAACGCCGCGCTTCCTCTAATACAAAACACTTACAGCGATAAAAAAAAACAAATATCCATACATCACATATATTTTATATCTCCACTCTTCTACCTAAAAATATATTACTGTAATACATTAGCGTGCTTTATGGACACAGCTCACAACTTAAAATAAGTGTCCCCTTGTATCTAAAACTCGATGTGAATGTTTCACATTAATCAAAGGTGTGCGTCATTTATATTCCTCTATATAGATTGCAAACTTCAAACAGCTAATTTGGAAAGGAAACTATTTGTCGTCGGCATGTTTTTTAATGAAATATCTTAATTTGACATGTTCTTTACTATATAAGCAATAAAACGTTTAAAAGATGTGTGAAATATGTAGTAAATATTTACTTTATATCATAATTGTTATCTTTTGCAACACTTGGAAGAATATATATTTTTTATTATTTACTTACTTGTAACAAGACAAAGCATGGCGTTAAATTCCGCAAATCAACATACAATATCTTGAAAAATATTCGGAAAGTAGATACGAAGTATCTTAGTAGTAGTAACGTGGAACAATTTTGTTCTACTATTTAAAAAAGTTCTATTCTATTTAATGTGAGCTACGTACACATAAATATATTAGAAATTGTATAATTAGAAATGACGTATATAAAGATTTTTACCTCCATTACAGCAAGCGAAGAGATCGAAGCGGGAATTGGTGAGAGAAGCAAGGAGATAAACAAAGCTATTCGACATACCTATGCATAGATTACTATAAAATTTTGGATTTTCATTAAACAGATCATCCGAATTACGATTTTTTATTAAATATTTCTTTGAACTCTCCACTCTCACAATTAATTAAAAAATAAATAGATAGCATATAGAAAAATCTATTACAAAATTAGAAAAATCCTATACTAATTAACATTATTCCAAATAAGCCAGTCATTCGTTTACTTAAAACCAAGTAAATCTGCCGTCCCAGCTATTAAAGAATTCGAATGCAGCTAATTTAACGTGACATATTATAAATAAGAGTGGAGGGGTGGTTCCCTAAAGGAAAAAACAAACATCTCATAGAAAGAATACAAACGTATGTTAACATCTGTCGCGGCGCGAGCCGTACTGGTGAGTGATAAAGTGTTGTTTGTTTGTTTTTTTTTTTTGAGGCCGTCGTGGAGTATGAGTTCAAATATAGAACCCTAAACGCGACGGTTTTGGGTTTGATTCCCACTCAAGGGATCAAAATATTTAATATTATCATATTTATGTTCGAGTGGCACATTTAATGTCTCCAGAATTCGGTAGAAAGTAAGAGACAGAAACAGAAGTGTCGTAATGGACGGAGTGTCTTAATTCTAGGTTCTTAGGTTCCCTCTTCCTACCCTGGTATAAGCGGGATAAAACGTGAAGCTGAAATAAAATATAAGTAGATATTATTTATGTAAATATCTACTGTGCTACGATTGCTCCGGATTAAATGACTAGCAAAACATAGCGTTGAGCTCCGCCTCGCCATGTTGGGTAAATATTTTTTAAATTGGCGAAAATAGAAAGCGGAGTGCATGTGTTAAAGGGACCCTTTTACTTCTATTTACCCTACTAAATACAGTACAGTATTTTGTATCAAATTGTCTAATAGTTATGGATTTCGGTAATAATATTTAATAGTTCTATAAAGTCATTCAAATATGGAGTAGAAAGAAATAAAGTTTTGATTTTAATTTCTTTTTATGATTTTTTTAACAAATCCCCTAAAAATAAAACAAATATTATTCTCAAAACTAAAGAAATAACCACAGAACTGTACCGAATGCCTGAAATTCTATACGCCAGTGTTGATTGCAGTTAATTATAAATTCGTCTCCCTCGCATTGTAAGTTATTTTTGGTGTCTCCAAAACAAACAAAAATAAATCCTTATCCTTTGAAATACAGTTCAAATTAATTTATATGCGATTATAACATTCACTTCTTTTATCTGCACCGATCCTAAATCAAATCAAAATTAGTTTTTTAAAGCTCTTTGAGAATATTACTTCCGCCAATTTTTTTTTCAGCTTCACGTTGTATCCCGTACACAGCTGGGTAGGCAGAGGGAACTCAGTGTTAAGACACTCCGTTCCCCACTTTCCGCCAATTTCTAGAGGCATTGCGTGTTGAGAGGCGGATCTCAACGCCGCGCTCAACACCAGAGCGAAGAAATGAAAATATAAATGTATAAAATATTTATTATATTTCATTTCCTCGAGTAGGTATCGAACCCACAACCAGTCGATTTACAGACACACTTTGTGCCACTGCGCCACGACTGGCCTGAATATGATTTGCTTAGTTCAGTTCTACAAAAGTTGGATCAAAATTGTCTCATTATTATACCTTGGATGAATAATAATTGGTTAGTCTTATACATTCTTTAATCTTATCCTTAATCAGGTTACGTAAAAAGTATGAGGAGTCCCAAGAGACCACACCTGAAGACGAGAAAAGACGCGAGGTACACTAATAGCACACGTTACTTCATCTGGAATATATGACACTTAATATCTATAATATATATGCTAATATTATAGAACTGAAGCATGTTTGGTTGAATGCGCTGATCTCAGAAACTACATCCACTGTATCTGTAGTCAGAGTTACCTCCAATACTTCGAACGTATCATGTATAGAATGTAGCATTTATCATACAGAACTTTTAGTTATTTCCATTTGACCACGCGGACAAAACCACAGGTAAAAGCTAGTGTATTAGAAAATTACTTAATAATATAATCTTTATATCAGATCCATGTGATATATTATGTGACCCTTTCCCAGCCATATAAATATTTAAATTCAATTTTAATAGGATCTTCCTCAAAGGTGTTTCTTAATTGTATGGGTAACCCAAATTCGCGTATTACTTACCGAGAACGTAATTAGCTCTAATAAGTCCCCTTAAAATTAATATAAGGATAATATTATTATAATAGAAAATAATGATTTCATCTTTTTTAAGCGTTATTTATTACGAAATTAGTTATTTTCTTGCTTTTTAAGATAAGTTATAGAAAAAATGTGTGCATTTTCCCTCATAAGAAGAGTAAAGATAAAAGAGCCTAATGTTAAGTAACTCAGTTCCCCAAATTCCATCTAATTTTCCAGATATTACGAGGTAGACGGTGAAACACTGCCACCTGCCTACTCTGCTATACACGGGATAAAGCGTGATGCTTCAAAAAGATAGTGGAGCTCAATTATTTAATACGGGCTTTTCCCTCGCGATATACTCTGGTTGGTTTTTAAGTTTCCTATTCCATATTTTTTGGTTCTTGTAAAAAACAAGAAAAAAAAACACGTTTCTAAGATAGAAAATGTCGATATTTTAATAGTTCATACAAATCTTTAATTAATGTTCCGCTTTCTTTGGAGTAGCTTTTCCAAAATTCCTTTGTACTTGAAACATATTATATAATAAGTTCTTAACTGAAAACTTCTACAAAACATTATTAAAAGAAATAAAAGTATTTTTTAATAAACTATATGTTTTTATTTTTTTGTCATATTTTTCTTTTTATTTTTTCAATTCGGGCAGTATTTTTTACCTAAATAATTATTAAATACTCACTAAATAACCGATTAAATCAAATTACCGATTGAATCTACCTAAAATCTTTCATAAATCAGCTTAGACAGAGGGAATTTAGTGTTAAGACTCTCCGTTCCCCATTTTCAACCGAATTCTGGAGACATTGCGTGTTGAGTGGCGGTACCTAACACCGCGCTTTGCCTTAACAGCAGAGCGAAGAAATGGAAACATAAATTTAAATAGATATTTTATTTTCTCGAGTGGGAATCGAACCCACAACCAGTCGCGTATACAGTCATGCTTTGTGCACCTGCGCCACGACTGGCATCATAACTACTAGATCCTTATAAAAAAAACTGATTAAATCGAACTCACGACCCAAAATCTTTCATAATAATTAAAACACATCTCAAATGGCTGGTGAAAACAAAAATCATATAAATTATTCGTTCCACGTCGCAAAGTGTCGGATGGTTTATATACGAGTATTTCACTCAAAAGCTGGATTAATTTAACTTATGTGATATATTAAAACACCAATGACTGTGGATTTAAACTGGGAATAATGAGAATGGATGTGGGTTCTTTTCCTATTTTTATTTTTATGTTTTCTTTAACCAATTCTGAAAATAAAGAGTTTCGAATTGTTAATAGGTATATTAGTCGATATCAATAATTTCGGTAGTTATTATTTAATTATGTTTACTTTGAAGTAACTAAAATATTTTTTTCTACTTTATTGCTATTTTTATTTATTAATTTTCATGTATCTTTATATTGTATACAGAGTAGTAGAACATAGCTGCTTTATATATAAATTAATAGATACATTTTTGTTCCACACTGATCCTACATAGAGCAAGGCACTTGTTGCCTTTGTTTTGAAATTTTCATAACCGATTTCCCCAAGTAAGAATCGAACCCACAACCACCGCCTTTAGTAATTAATTTTAATTTTTCATTATAATAATTAAAGCCGCTGTGATCATTATTTGGAAAACTGAAAATAAACTATAAATGTGAAGGTTGTGCAAAATAGAAAATATTTTTTATTTGACCTTCAGAAACTCAGAAATCAGAATCATACTATACTATAGGCCACATTTAAACACAAGAACACTTAAAAAACATTCATCACGAGAATGTAGCACACAGCTTTCTTTTCTCCACTCTAATCAAACAAATGGCGGCGTTGAATTACGCCACTAAACACACAATCTCCGTAATCTGTAGGTAGAGTGGAGTTACACATTGTTTTGACAATGGATTTTCTGTGCCTACCCTACTTAATGAGGGATAAAAAGTGTATTTTTAAAATAAAATAATCAATTTCTTGTATCCCGCGTACATCAGGGTAGGCAGAGGGAACCTAGTGGTAAGACACTCCGTTCTCTACTTTCTGCCGAATTCGGGAGGCATTGCGTGTTGAGTGATAAAATATACAAGTAAAATTGTAAAACGTGGCTAGTTTATGGTTCCGAATTTCCTAATAGATATTATTTTTGCTAAAAAAATCTGAAAGAAGAGATGAGAAAGCAATTTATGTATACATTACAATATCAATATTTGAGGAAACACTTAGAAAAATCTAAGCAAAGGTCTATTTATGTGGGAAACATAACACATGTTTAAAATCAATATATTGAAGATCTTTTAAGTATATATACATTCTGATTATACTGAAGGCTGTAGCTTCGATTCCCGGTTGTAGTATAAAATGTAATAATTTTATACAATAAAAAATATTATATATATTTTATTAAAAACTTTTTTTAACAGCATATTTTAACATTTAGGCGCAGACCGTGGTGTTTGGCGCTCCGTTCTCTTTGACTACATAATAAAAATATATAAATAAATATATAAATAATATAATAATAAGGATAAAGCGGGAAGCTAAGTTAAGTTATATATTAAAAAATACATAATATATGAGCGTGTTTTAATATAAATTGCACAGACATTTAAATATTGTTTTTTTTTAGTTTATATATTAAATATATGGCGTGGCGCGGGGACTCCATAGGGCGCTGTTCTGTCAAATTAGATTCAGTTACTTTTTTTAGCTTCACGCTATATTTCTCACATATCAACCTAGTTATAGTCAGAGAGAATCTTGAAACCTACTATTTAGACACTCCGTTCCCATTAAGACCATTTTGTTCTCATTCATTCCATTAAATTTTCAAATCAATCTCGCTCGCTCTTTGCCTTGTTACCAGAGTGAAAAAAAAATTAAAAATTCAATATTTAATTACCTAGAGTGTGAATCGAATTACAACCAATCGCGTTAACAATCACAGGTTTGTGCTTCTGCACCAAGACTGAGCTATAATTAAAATTATTTTAAATAATCTGCTATAATATAATATTATATTCCAAAATTATCGATAATACTTTAATAAGCTATCGTTGACTTATAAAATATGTAGCGTTTAATGGATAGCAGGATTTATAGTAATTAGTTTCTCATTTTAATATATTTTATCAGATTTGTGTTCAATTTCGCCACTGAATGTCTCGAAAATTTTGGAAGAACGGAGTGTCTTAAATTTAGCAAGGAAAAGCGTGAAAATGTAATACAAATTTATAATATTTGATTTACGTTTCGCTTATGAGGGAGGACTTAATAGAATATTACTATACATTTAGTTTTCGTTTATTAAAATACCGTATGTTAACTAAAGAAATCCACACATTTTTAATCAAAACTGAGATAATATGATGTCAGTGTGATTTGAAGCTATTCATAATTTATACTAACAAAATTCTTAATTTTTCAATTGTAAAAAACTGCATTATTGAGTTCGGCCATTAAAAACGCAACTTATTCGATGATGAATTCAGTATCTTGATTCAAGATTGTCTTTACCTATCGTGCTTTATAATAAAATTGGATAAAGCTGTTAAAAAATAAAAGTATTCATAGCATTTTATTTTCAACTTCGGGCATGTATCCTGCATGCAACCAGTTAGGCAGAGGGAGCCAAGTATTAAGACACTCCGTTCCCGGAGGCATTAGAGGAAGTGGCGGGACGCTAGCCTCGACACCAGAGCGAAAAACAGAAAATATTAAATATTTAATTTCCTCGAATGAGAATCGAACCCACAAGCTATCGCATTTATTGTCGTACGCTTGGCCACCAATATTCACAGCATAATTTCGAATTACACAAACTAAAATTCAAAATAATTCATAAATTAACATAAACTATACGCATTTGAGAGTTTTCAATCTAACTAATTACGCGTGCTACGAAATGAGCATTCTCTATTAAACTTAATCAAAATTCATGAATTTTTAACGTATTCATTATAAGGGTATTATGTTTTAACGCAAAATATTAGTATAAATTAGCACCGTCGTGGCGCAGTGGGACTGAGTGTGTACTGTAAACAAGATAGTCACGAGTTTGATCTCCAAATATATATTTTTTAGCTTGACGCTGTGTCCTGTGTATAGGAAGGTAGGCAGAGGGAGCCTGGAAACCTAGTGTTAGGACACTCCGTTCCTATCCAGATACTTTTGTTCCCAATTTTGCGCTGAATTTAAGAGGCATTGCGTGTTGAGTGGCCGAACTCAACGCCGCGTCTTTGACTCGTTATCCACAGTGGTTACGTTTACCCGTGCGCCACGACGGCCTTAGATTTGATCATAATATTTAAATTCTTTTAACTTTTCCCATTCTGACACCAAAAGCACGGCGTTGGGCTCCGCTGTACAATAAGCAATGTTTAGAAAAATAGTAGAAAAGGCAGCGGATAGATACTACTAGGTTCTCTCTTTTTGTTCTTTTTTTTAAGAAACCCTTTCACTGGTACACAGCCATAGTGGCGTTATATGGTACCTATGGACCGACAGATTTATGCCGTCACTGAAACCACACGATGCTCCTCCTCTATCGCCACAGGCCGGGACTACGGGGGATTCTTCCACAATCCCGGCGGCACCCTTCTTCTTATCCTCAAAAAAGCGTGAATTTGCTTTATAAATTACTAATTTATATCATTATAGTAGTTTGTTTATTTAAATTGTCTTAAGATTTTCCCTGCGTCTCCAGCTTCCATCTCTTTCGAGTGTATTAACAGTTGTACTGATAATATCTTCTGTCTCTATCCCGATTCTAGTACAGGATAGCTCCCTTATGTAAGTCAGTTCTTGCTAAAGCACCGCGCCGTGAGGTTGTGTGCGACGTGAGCGAAAAAACATCGAAATGCCGAACTATTGGTTTCGAGCGTTTAAAAATAATAAAAAATCCAAATTATAAGTGAAATAGTGTTGTGTTTCAAACTTAAACCCGACTCTATGTAACGATTCATTTTAATTTTAGAAACCATTATGCTTCTAATCCACGAGTTCTCCTACACTCTTACTAAAGTATTGAAACGATTTATGTATATAACAGTCCTTAGTAAAGTAAAAATAGAAGAGTACTAAGAGCTCATAATTTATGGCGTGACATTAATTTTAACTGCCGAAAGTGTCACTCCGTTATTTGTCAACGAGTTGATTAAAAACAAAAATAAACGTGACAGCTACGCTAGTGATGTTAAAAAAGTAGTGTTGGGATGACATCTTAATTAGAATACTAATATTTTGGAAAGGGACGTTTTAATATTGGACGTATATTAGTTAATTTTCAAGTGACAATGAAACGAAGAAGAGTGTGAAAAAAAATATTGTAAAAATTTATGGAAATATATGTAATATAATTTAAATTGAAAATGGCCGATTTGAAAAGGATAAAGTGGCATTCGTATTTGCTGAATGCAATACTGCTTTTTATCTCCATGCTGTACGGTGAGTTGTGAAAATATATTTTTTTTTTTTAATTTTCCATTTAAAAAAATAATTTGCAAGCGGGACTTCAACCCGCACTTATAAGATTAAAATCATTTCTTGACATTATCTATATATATCTTTCGATACTAAGTGATTGATAGACAATACGCATACAGAACTATTGGACTTATACAATTTTTATTTGGCCTGTAGGCAGGTTAAGAGGAATTTTAGGTTTCTCGAAATTCCTACAGAAATTGGAGAGAAGGAAATTTTCCATTCTACGTTTTAAAGTTCACGTAAACAAACGACTAGTAGCTTTAACTTTACGATGTATCCCGCATATAACAGGCAAAGGGAATCTGATTTTAAAACATTTCGTTCCCATTAAGCCACTTCGATTTCCCACATTCTGCCAAATTCTGGAGGCATTGCGGGTTGAGCGGTTCACGTCGCGCTATCTTATTACCAGGGCGAGGAAATGAAAATATTTAACATTTAAATTTTTCAAAAGGGAATCGAACCTACGACCTGTCTGTCGCGTTTACAGTCGTACGCTTGTACTTCTGCGCTACCACCGACCTTCGTGTAGTAGTACCTACTATAATAATCTCAGAAACATTTTTTAATAGGCATTTAATTATCAAATCGTTCGGAGAGTGTAAATTCGATGACTTGTTGAGGTAAATATTTGCAATTAACATATAAATATGTATTTGTGAGATCAAAGGGAATATTACAAGCTCGTGTATTATATGTATTTCGGTATCAAATACAGATTTTTGTTTCGGTTCAACGAACACTGTATTGAAGCATATTTTTTTCATAGACTTCAAACAAAGTATGAAATTTTCGATTTAATATTTTTTTGGATATATGTATATTTCTATATGTTTTATGTAAGTTAATTTATTTTTTATTCATTCTGCTCTACATAGTATGTAAAGTTTTATAACTATTTCTACAATATAATATGTAAACATTTTGATAGTTTAATAGTATTTACTCTTAAGAATCATATATTAACATTTATCTTAAGCAAAATTCGAACCTACTACCCACAATCTACGAAGATAAAAAAAAATAGGGACACCATGAGATCTGCATGTAATATTAACTTTTATAGGTTGAAGACTTTTGATGAGTTGGACAGAGAAGTTACAATGAGAAAGTTAAGAAAACTCCGCGGTGCGTGTTAGAACTTCCAGCATTGTCTCAGTTTAACTGACAACAACTTAGTAAATGAATTAAAATTCATGATATATACTAGGAAATAAGTAATTAAAATTAATTAATATTCATAGAGAACGTCTGAACGAAAAAATCGTTTTTTAACATTTTTTTAAAGTGTTAATCCACACTTAGGAAAGAAAAATATTTATTTAGAAAACGTATAAAAATTTGAACGTAGCGGAACTTAAACCCGCGCCTCCTGGAAACCGATCAGACGCTCTGACCACTAAGCCATACGGTTTTCTAAATAAGTAGGAAAAAATCTCTCAATTTTTCTTATTTGATGAGTTCAAAGTCGATACATTTAATTAATACCTTTTCTCTTTCTTAATCTTTAGAAACACTGTTTGCTAGACTTCCGTTTTGCTAGAGTACGAAAATCGAAATAATACCTTAACCTGAGTGAGCATCGAACACATTGCACTTATAATCAGACTTAATTCGCACTGTGCCATGATAGCCTCAATGGTTTCTACTATTATATGATATTGTTATAGAACCGGTAACGTAATCCCAATTTCCTTTAGAAGAAAGAAAGAGAATATTCATTAAAGTTTTATATGTAAACAAAAAATTAAGGCCAACCTTTGATATAATACAACACAAGTATCTACCTAATTAAAATTTATTATGAAAATGTAGAAAAAAAAATGACACCGCGTCGAAACTTAAGAAATTCTAAACGTATTCACGTCTCTCATTAAAAAATTCGCTATAGAAAATAATGTTTGTATGTATATATGAATGTATGTTTGTATGTATGTACGTCACATGAAAAGCTCTTCATAGAATGTAGTGGTTCTAGATTGGTGCAAAATAGAATAGTTCCAAGTCCAACACTTATGCTCGCAACGAGATCTTATTTTCGCGAAAGCTCACTTAAAAAAAAATTGAATTTAAAAGGTTGTTTTTTCACCAGTGCCTCGACGTTGTGGTGCATTTTGAAGTTTAATTAGTTACTTGTAATAGTTGTGGGTTCAAATTCGCAATAAATGTATATTTTGTCATTTCAAAAAATACAGGTAGGTTTTATATGAAGTATATATAATTCATAATATATGATACTAGCTTTCACTAGGCCCTATGAGCAAAAGGAAAAAGTGAGAAATTTAGTAGCTAAGTAACTAAGTTAGTCGAGTCGATCCATTTCATACTATTTTTTCGGGTACTGGTACATCGACTAAACAGGTCAAAAAAAAGACTGTCAAATTAGTCCAGTGCATTAATTGCACCAAATATGTCTTTTCGCTGGAGATACAATTTAATAATTTACACATTTTAAACACTCAAGTTTTCTCGCTTATTTCTTTTAATATTCCCGAAATAGTTTAATTTTATTTTTTTATTTTATCAGCTTCACGCAGTATCCTGCACACAGCAGGGCGTTAAAAACCTAGTGTTAAAACACTTTATGCCGAATTCTGAAGGCATTGCGTGTTGAGTGGCAGAACTCAACGCCGCGCTTGACTTGACACCAGAGCGAAGAAATGGAAATATAAATTTAAGTAAATATTTCATCTCCTCGAGTCGAACCCACAACCAGTCGATTTACAGTCACACTTTGTGCCACGACTGGCCTCAATTTTATGTCAAATCAGCTTCACGCTGTATCCCGCACACAGCAGAGTAGGCAGAGGGAACCTAGTGTTAAGGCACTCCGTTCCCCACTTTCTGCCGAATTCTGGAGGCATTGCGTGTTGAGTGGCAGAACTCAACGCCGCGCTTAACCTCGACACCAGAGCGAAGAAATGGAAATATAAATTTAAGTAAATATTTCATTTCCTCGAGTGGGGATCGAACCCACAACCAGTCGGTTTTTGCAGTCACATCTCGTGCCGCTGCGCCACGGCTGGCCTCAATTTTATTTTCATCCTCATCTTGCAAAGAGCACCGCTCACATGTGACTCGATTTTTGGACAATGGCGAGTATTTTAGCTACTAAATTACTGGGTACTCGACTAAAATACTACATTATTATTACATAAGCAAACAAGGCTTAAGTGCTGAACTTTGACAGTGAGTAGGAAGAGTGAGTTACATCAAAACATTATATACACAATAAAAAGATTTTTAAATTTTATTAAGTTTTTATAAGAATATTTATAATCATAAATATTTGTTTAATTATAATTAAATCCCAATGCAATAATATATTTATTTAAGGTTGGTATTTAATTGACAAGTTGATATTCACCTATACCAGGGGTTCCCAACCTTTTCTTGTTCAAGGACCACTTTTATATTATTCTTGGTAACAAGGACCACTCACTATACATGTAGTAATAAAAAAAAATAATTGTGATAATCAAACGGAAACTTCGCCTCACCATCCCCAGTCATAAAATTAAAATCTTTCGCGGAATATATTTAGGCTTCGCGGACCACTGGTTGGGAACCAGTGACCTATACCAACAGTGCGGTTAACAAATCGTGGCCACAATTAATTTAGCTGTACATGCTTGCGCAAACTTAAATTTAGATTTTTTTCTTACTAACGTTTGTTTTTTTTCCGAGTGAATATTATGCAAAAATATAGAACATCTAACTTCATAGCGGCCATAACTTGTTAACCGTACTATACGTATGTAGTATATAAAATTCTTCCACAACTGACTGACTGAATGTTAAAGCACATACGTAACTATTGATCTTACAAAGGTGAAATTTGCATGTAGGTTACCCTAACCTAGAGTGTGGACTAGCAATAATAGTTCTTCGAAATTTCAAAGGGAATAGGAAAAAATATTTTTTTCCATTTCACGTTCAAAAGTCAACGTAAACAGAGTTGCAGGCGATGGCTAGAAGTAAATAAATATTTTTTAAAAATTTATAAGTAAATTAGTGTAAGTAGAAATGTCGCCGTGGCGCAGTGGTATGGTATGGTATGGTTCTTCGATTATGGCGTTCCGAGCGTGCCAGTAGAGCACATATCACTTCGCCAATGTCACGTTGTATGGAGAAAACACGAAGGAGGTTGTACGGTAAAAGAGATAATGTTACACAATAGGAGAATGCATGTTAAAAAAAAAAGATCCTTCACCTATAAAAAAAAAAAAATATATATATATACATTATATAGATAACATAGAGGGTTAGTAATAAGAAATATAATACAAAGGTGTTAGCTTACAATTTAATTTTGTTATATCTAATATATTTACATAAAAAATTACATAGAGGACTAAACACAAACATTAACAGACATTGAACGTTAAGGGGGCGGGGAAGGCGCAGTGGTATAAGCGTGTGACTGACTTACGGTAAACGCGACGATTGTGGGTTCATTTCTTTGTTCCTAACAAGTGAAATTGCAGTATTGAGATCCACCACTCAACACGCAACGCGAAAGTGAAGAAAGTGTCTTGAATATAAATTCCCTCTTTCTATCCTGCTAAATGCGGGACCTACACACCGTGAAGCTGAAAAAAGGCGTAAACTAATAAAAAAAATCAGCTTCACGCTGTATCCCGCACACAACAGGGTAGGCAGAGGGAACCTAGTGTTAAGACAATCCGTTCCCCACTTCCTACCGAGTTCTGGAGGCATTGCGTGTTGAGTGGCAGAAATCAACGCCGCGTTTTGCTTCGACACCAGAGCGAAGATATAGAAATATAAATTAAAGTAAATATTTCATTTCCTAGAGTGGGGATCGAACCCACAACCAGTCGATTTACAGTTACACTTTGTACCCCTGCGCCACGACTGGCCTCTACACTAATAATAGTAAAACTAATAACAGTAATAAACTAATAACAATATTTAAATTAACTTAAAACAACATTTAAATAATTCAGACGTTGCCTTTAAAAAGTATTACAAAATTATGAAAATTAAATGGAGTAATGTAGCAAATTGTGAACACATAAAATAAAACTAAGTTAAACTACTTGTGTATACAGAAACTAGCAGACAGTCTGTAGCGGACGCGGCCATTATCTTAACAGCTATACTCAAATTTCGTTACGATTTTGGAATTCTGAGTAAAATATAAGAAAACTTTCTTCTCTTCCGAGTACATTTTTACATTTGCTTTGAGTTAATGTATTTTTGTTAGCTTTACATTGTATCGGCAGGATAGGCAAAGGGAAACTGGGGACTTAGTGATAAGACACTACGTTCTCATTAAGACACTTCCGTTCCCCATTTTCCATCTAATTCTGGAGATATTGTGTATTGCAATGCCTCGTTACCAGAGCAAGGAAACGAAAATATTAAACCCAGTATCTTGTTTTATATTTATATACAGAAGAAACCTAGCGTTGTGATAAATATTTAAGACATTGCAAATTGAGTTGCGGAATTCGATGCCGCTTTTTGTATATTATTATCTTTAAAAATAGCTCATTTCCTGAAGCGGAAATCGAACTCGCAACTGCCGTGTTACAAGCCGATTATGTATGTGACTAACAAACATCAAAAAAATACTTTATATTTTTAACGTAAATTCTCATGTCTTTTCCAATAACAATTTCTTTCGATCGTTCGTAATTACGCCAGGTTCCATTAAGATTGGTTCAATGATGTGATAGTAAAGATTTTTTACTACATTTCATTTTTACCTGCTATTTAAAAGGTGTTTTTTTTCATTTAAGAAATTTTAAAGAATTTTAAATGAAACTATTTTAACCGGATTAATCGTGTATATTTTGTATTAAACATTTTTGGAAACCCGTCTACCCGTGACCACGTACTACTGCAAAGTGTTCGAAACGTCGGGTTTCCAAAAAAGCAATATAGCAGGGTAGGCAGAGGGAACCTATGGTTAAGAGACTCCTTTTCCTACTTTCTGCCTTTTCGAGGCACTGTGTGATAAGTGGCTGAACTCAACGGCCGCTTTTTGCCTTGGTACTTTGTTACAAGGCAAAAAGCACAGAAGCACAACAGAAAAGCACAGTAACAAATAAAACTATTAGTAAATAATAAATCATTGCCCCGAGTGGGAACCGGACACACAACCATCGCCTGTGCCCCCGCGCCACTATGGCTTTTACTAAGTAATAATTTGACATTAAATATTGCGGAGAAGGAAAACAATAGGAGGACACGAGGAAAATACGACCAATTCCTGTTCCTTCGTATTTTAATTTCGATGTCGTAAATAAATATTTCGCTTTTTTCTATTTATTTGTCTAAATTTCAGAATAAATATACTCAATGGCTAATATGATACGATTTTTTAAGTAAAAATAAAATTATATAGAATTTCTTAGTAATATTAGAGTTTACGTGGATTGATTAAACTTAGTGTTAGGACACTCCGTTCCCCACTTTCCGCTGAATTCTGAAGGCATTGAGTGCTGAGTGGCGAAAGTCAACGCCGCGCTTTGCCTCGACACCACAGCGAAGAAATTTAAATAAATATTTCATTTCCTCGAGTGGGGATCGAACCCACAACCAGTCGATTTTGCAGTCACACTATGTGCCCCTGCGGCACGATTGGCGTCGCTGTATTTATTAGGTTTATACAAATTCTTTATGTTTATTATTAATTTACATTAATAATTCAAATATTCATAGAGCAGTGGTATGTTGTGGGTTCAATTCCTGCTCAAATAACAAGTTAAAGTATTGAGTTCCACCATCCACAACGAAATGTCACAAAAATAAAATTAAAATAAAAAGAACGAATTGGACAAATATCTTTTTATATGACAGTCACGGCGGCATCTGACTATAGAAAGTTTTGCATGTCATATTCTGCCTCAGATTGAATAACTTCTTATCGGATCGAGATGATAGATGTGCAATATTGTTTATTTCTTTCACGTTTCCACTTTATATTGGTTTCCACTTCGGTTGTATTTTATAAAGGAGTTCGTGTAATATTTTTTTTTTTGGAACTTATATTTTTATGTAATAAGTAGAATTGGAAGAAAAAATATTTAGCTTCACGCCATATACTACATCGGATTAATCTCCACTTGGCAAAGAATAATTTTTATTTTCTTGCTTTGTCCAGAAGCTCAAGTGCGGCGTTTAGTTCCGCCGCTTAACAACCAGTCTCTAAAATCGTCGTTGAACAGTGGGGAATGGAGTGTATTAATATTAGATTACTTCTGTTTTGTTTAATCTTGTAAAAGGGTGAAATACTATAAATAGCTATAAATAGCTTTTTCACTGTGTTGATAATGTATATTATTAATATGGTAAAAAAACTATTTTATATTTGTTTATAGTAAATATTAGGAAAAAGTATATGTAAATTAAAACGAAGTAATTTCTAGTATTACTGGCGCTTAGCATGAATTGCGACGCCATGATTGCACATTGCACGATATAGCGCAGCGTTGAGTTCCGTTAACTAAACCAGGTGGAAAACAGAAAAGGAAATGTTTTGACTAACAGCTATTATAGCCAATATTATATATTTTTATTTTAGCTTTACGCTGCATCCCGCAAATAACGCAATAAACCCAAGAAAGTCAGAGGGAACCCAATATTAAGACACTCTGTACACACAATATTATATCTGATATGCCTATAGTCTTCTATTTCATATTTTTTACTTCCTATAAAATTTTTAATTAAGTAAAAAATATAGAAGCACTTAAAAGCGAAACGCCACAAAAATAAATAATAATATGAAAACTTTAACGAATTTATTCCAATGTAAAATGCAAATGGCTACGCTTAATTAAAAATACCAGTATGCAAATGTTTTATTCTTCCAATTCTTATCTAAATTGCCTTGTACTCTTAGGTGTAGCAAATTTATGTTGTTTTTTTACTATACGGTTTGGAGTTTGGCCTAATAATACGAAAGTCCTTATAGAAAAAAAGAACGTACCTGGATTCGTGAAAATTTTTAGTTTCCGAGTTCTTTGTGAATAATTTCCGAAATACTTACGACATACAATTACAAAATTTATCATACAGGCTTGAAAATCTAAATAAAAAATTTTACTCGAAAACTGCCGAATTCCAACGATATCTTATTCAAACTATAACTTTCTATCCCATTGGATAAACTTGCATTGTATAAATTGGTATCTTACCGACTGGGGACCGACGGGGGACCTGGGAACCGACCAGGAGGTCGGAATCCGACTGGTCGGTTTCCAGGAGGCGCGGGTTCGAGTCCCGTTACGTTCAAATTTTTATATGTTTTCTAAATAAGTATTTTTCTTTCCTAAGTGTGGAACAACACTTTAAAAAATGTTTAAAAAATTGCAGGTGTCTGTTTTTTTTTAACTTATTTGTAAGAATGGTACATAGTAGCATAGATTCCACTAGGCTTATCTAGAAAAATTATGCCGCAGTCACTTATAATTTAATTTATGGTAATTCGTTTTTGTTGAAAAAATGCACTCTCATGCTTTGATGTGAATCCAATATAATTTGAAAGAAAATCGCATAAGGAATTGGAACAAATTGTTGTTCCAATTCCTTATGCGATTTTCAAAAACTATTGAGTTGCCACTTCTCAGTCTGCCGCAACTCTCTCTCTAGTATAAACAGGTCACTTAATGTTGATAATTTGCACTCATGAATTAATGAAGTTGAATTATATATTAAATTAAAGCTTATCTTGTTTACTTTATTGTTTGTACTCGGAACAATAGTGCTTTAAATATATATATTTTTATCAACAGTCACATAACTAAGACGTTTCAAATGTCATCCTTTAGCTACGAATCTTACCAGCGCGATTGCTATATAACATTCGCAGGCAAACTAATGCCTTCAGTTCATTCAAATGACGATAATCTTTTTTTAATGAACCGATTTTGATGAAACAAGTACAGTACAAAATTAGCGTGTTCATACATACATACGGACAAACAGACAGACAGACAAGAAATTAAAAAAAACACTTTTTGCTTTCTATTATACTATTTAAGTGCCCCTCTATCCATTTAATTCAAAATTACTAAATGTACAAACAAAATATTTTTACTATTTTATTATATATCGAGATGAATACAGTAGTGTTCACATAAAAAACATATAAGTGCAATTTTTTAACAAAAACGCATTACTATAAATTTAATTAAAGATGATTGTGGCACGATTTTTCTAGGCAACCCTGGTGTAACCTAATCTACTATCATGTATCATTCTTAAAAAAATATTAAATTAATCAGCTTCACGCTGGATCCCGCACACAGCAGGGTAAGCATAGGGAACCTAGTGTTAAGACAGTCCGTTCCTCACTTTCAGCCGAATTCTGGAGGCATTAGGTGCTGAGTAGCGGAACTCAACGCCCAATATAAATGTAAATAAATATTTCACTCCAGTGGGAGCGAACCCACAACCAGTCGATTTTACAGTCACCCTTTGTGTCTGTGCGCCTCAAAAATAGTCTCAAAAATAAAAATAAGTTTCATTAATAAAACAGATACCTGCAGATTTATGCACGGGGATTTCGACCTACTACAACTACATCTTATATAACAGATAAAGCAATCCCCAGAAGGAACATAATAAACAGCTATAATAAACCAAATAAAATTTCAAATTTAAAGAAGGCTTAAGGAAGCCAGGACGGTCACAATAGACGGATGCCGCGTCTCAAGCCACTTAGAATGTGATCTCGACGATCAGTAAATGGCGCTCCCCGGTTGTGTCCTGTTGCTGCAACTGAATTATCTTATTTAAATTTTATAGTAGATTTTGCACGCGTCTTCGTCTGTTTGGTCAAATGAAAATAAAAAAGAATTGCTTTTTTTATTAGTTTTTTTTACCTTCTCGCTCCTTTATCAGTAAGACACTTCCATTCCCCACTTTTAGCCGAATTTTCGAGGCAGTGTGTCAAACGCGTTGCTTTAACCAGAGTAAATGCAAATATTAATAACTATTTCCCCCAATTGGAATTAAACCTACAAACATCGTGCTTACAGTCACACGCTTGTACCCCTGCGCCACAATAGCCTTAAACACTACAATATTAGTTAATAATAACTTCATATCAAAATATTAATAATACTTCCAAAAAAAATCCATTTACCCAATTTTAAATTCACAATCGTCGGTTTGTAACGTCTTAAACTTAAACCATAAAAATCTTTTACAACCAAACTAGCCTTCTATAGAAGTCTCTTGTCACTTGTCTCGTGAACATAAAAAGTGAACTTTGTATACCTATCTATATAAAAGATAATCCATTTTTCTTCGTTTCACAAGATGACAGACGCCATTTTGGCTTAAGATCTGACCGTATATTTATGAAAGTATATTTTTTAGGCAAAATTAGATTAATTAGTTTAAAGCTATATCCCGCACACAGCAGGGTAGACAGAGGGAACCTAGTGTTAAGACACACCGTTCCCCACTTTCTGCCGAATTCTGGAGGGATTGCGTGTTGAGTGGCAGAACTCAACACCGCGCTTTATCTCGACACCAGTGCGAAGAAATGGAAATATAAATTTAAGTAAATATTTCATCTCCTCGAGTGGGGATTGAACCCACAACCAGTCGGTTTTACAGTCACACTTTGTGCCGCTGCGCCACGACTGGCCTCATTTTAATTTTATTTATTTTTAAATTTTAGATTTTAATGAAGAGAATTCATTTTTTAATGTCATCGTGATGATTGTTGACAGGATGTTGGTGTTGATTGACTGATACGGTGGTTTTAGTTTCATATTTCTATGAGGAAATATGTGTATTTCGGTGTTGTATTTATTTACAAATTGTGGTGTTGAGTTTCGTTCCTCAACACACAATGTCTTGAGAATTGGACAAAAATAAAAAACAGAGTGTCTTAACACTACGTCCCTCTGTCTAAAGCACGGAATTGCGGCAAAAACGTTAAACTGTTAAGGAAAATGGAGAACAGAGTGTCATGACATTAAGTTTCCTTTATATAAAAATATATATTTATATTTGTTATATTATTAAGCGTTAGGCGATGTGACGGCACTGTTGGGAAAGCTAGGACTAGACAAAGATATGCTTTTATTTAAAATATTTCCGAGTCCATTTAGACAAATTCCGGCGTTGGGTTCCGACTATTGATCTGACTACTTCACTGTACCACGAGGCCAGTCGTGGCGCAGCGACATGAAGTGTGACTGGTTGTGGGTTCGATCCCCACTCGAGGAGATGAAATATTTACTTAAAGGAAACTGAAACTATTTCATACATTTTTGGGCCCAGAATGTAAAGATATGAAAATGATATGATTTAATAGATTTAGGTACATCATTACCTCCCTGAAAGCTATATAAATTTTGGCAATCTGAGAGCTGAGTTATTAGAGGTTTGATAAAAGTGAGGTTAAGTTCGCAGCACAACTTCCTGAATATCAACTTCTATAAAATATGTGATTACTGAGTTTAAGCATTAATGTTTATTATTTATAAATAAAACACATTTTAATGAATATTTTATTCTTCTTCTATTATCTATTATTAAAATGTCATCTAAGAAGTGTGCAGGTGGAAGTAAATTATTTTGGTATCTAGCCCAACTAAGGTATGGATATATATATATATATATATATATATATATATATATATATATATATATATATATATATATAACTCATAACATGAGCACAGCAGCCTACCATTCGTCTTCCTTGCAGTGTCCATTGGCTATCCCACAATTTACACAGCGATTCATATCTATAGCGTGGCGGTCGTAAGATCCAAAAGATTTCAGAGTCCAGTGAGGAAGCGAGGGTCGTACAAATTAGGCAGAGTCAAAATCCGAGAAAAACAAAACAGTAGTCGTTGAAAATATCAAACAAACGGGAAAACATTCAAAACGTCGATGCGTTGTGACACGAACGTAATGACAGAAGCAAATGTTTTTTTTTAATGTTTTTTATTTAATGGCCTGATTTTGCGATGACAAACAAGCAAAAGTGCAAAAAATCATTACACAGGGTGTGATTATCAATCAGCTGTCACATCTCTGATTTAAGATATGATTGATTTTAATCGATTAAGGATCTAAAACTATTTTTTTTTCATTTTTCTCCACTTTCAGAATGTCAATTAATTTATTATTTGCTATTCTAAAAATAAAAACAAAATTGTAATTTTTTAGATCACATCTCAAATCTTTACGTGTAGGCCCAAAAGTTTCATTCTCCTTTATATTTCCATTTCTTCGGCTTCTGGCGTCGAGACTAACCGCGCAGTTGAGTTCTGCCACTCAACACGCAATGCTTCCAGAAATCGGCAGAAAGTGGAGAACGGAGTGTCTTAAACACTAGGTTACCTCTGCCTTCCCTGCTGTGTGCGGGATACAGCGTGAAGCTGACATACCACGATGTTATCAATATATAATACTATAATAAGTTATTTCTTTCTATACATTTAAATAAACGTCTAATATATAAATAATTTATAAATAATATTTCAATTAATAAATTGCGGTGTTTCGTTCTCTATTTCTGTGGTTTTTAGTACTACTGCCATTTGTGGTATAACATTTATTAAGTCTAAAATAGATATCATTATATGTTTGTAACATTACTGTTCTCAAAGCTATTAACACATTTACTTTTACTATTATTTTATTTACTAGTATATATATATATACACTCTCAGAATAGACGTGACTGTAATTTCAAAAATAACACTGTAGAATAAAAAAATATATATTGGTAGTCATGCAGAAGTTACTGTGGGGCATCGTTTGGTTGTGGGTTCAATCCCCACTCGATATTATATTTAATTTATTTTTATTTGTCCGCTCTGGTAGAATAAGCGTATAATTTAGTTTAGGTATTCAACGAATTATAGCTATATATATGTAGCTATCTCGAAAATTCGGCAGAAACTGGAGAATTACTCTAACTGTGTGGGAAAAAGCGTGAAGCTGTAAAAAAAAAAGTCTTTTAAGCTATACTAGGGCTGTTCTTTCGCAAAAAGGGCATTCTAGCTTGATTTCGACAGTTTAATCTATAGTGGCAATTTAATCGATTAATTTAATCGATTGATTTAATCGAATACTGTAATTGCTATAGTTAATTAATGTTTGTTTTCCCAATCATTTGCTAGTCAGGCATTGTCACGTATGAATATTGTTTATATGCACATTCTAGAATTATGATAACTCGAGTGAATTTTCAATATTATATTACCCTATTTATAATTGTAGAGACCATAATGACCCAGTAGCAGAGCATCAGATTGTAACTGTGATGGTTGTGGGTTTATCACCACTTTGGGGTATAATTATATTATGTGATTACCTAAATTATTCTCATTTCTCCGTACCGGCTAGACAAAACGCGGTGTTCAATTCCACCATACGCGATATCTAGCAATTTTTTGTTGAATATGTGGAGTCTTTCGGATCTTAAGTTATTGCCAAAGCTGTTTTATATTTTAAATATGTACTTAAATAAAAACGACACATGTGGGTTCGATTCCCACTCGGAGAAATGAGCTATTTTCATTTCCTCGCTTTATTATATTAGAAACACAAAATAACGGTAAACGGCGTTAAGTTTTGCCACTTAACATAACAAATCTCAAAAATTAGGCGGAAAACGGAACCAGATTGTCTTCACTCTAGGTTCCCTCTGGCCACCACGCTATATACGGGAACTTAATTAATTTTTAGTACAGGTATATAAGTCCCTAAAGTAGCAATAAAGCGTTTTACATTATTTGACACAACAATAGAAATATTTAGCGTTATTGCTTGCATTACCCTATTACTACACCGTCTAAAAGACACGCCATCTCTTTCTAACACACAAGTTTATATATCACTATCTTGCTCTAACACTCTATTTTAAGTTCCACGTTCACTGAATTTATTTCCTCCAATGCTTCAGTAAACAGATTATTTTTCTCAGATACGTACATATTCTCTAAAATTTTCTTTTGTAGAAATTTTATATTCTATATTTTAGAATGCTCCACAAAAGAAATGTGGAGCGATTCTTAAATTATTATTTTTTAAATACGCATTTTTTAAATCAAAATTTTATTTTCTTTAGCTTTATCTGTATTATTGAGGTCGTTAACGCGTTGGTTGTGTGTTCGATTCTCATTAGAGAAAAAGAATTATTTTTTTTTCTTTAGTAAAAGACAAAGGGTGTCGTTAACTCATACTCGATTCCCACTAAGGGGAATGAAATATTTCATATTTGATATTTTTATTTTCTTGCTCTGGTAAAGAAGCAAATCGCGGTGTTGAGTTCTGCCTCTCAACACGCAAAACCGATAATACGGCGACAAGTGTAGAACGGAAGTATAAAAATGAGAACGGAGTTTCCTAACACTAGATTCCCAGATTCCCTGTGCCTGCCCTGATATGTGTGCGATACAGTGTGCTAAAATAAATTTGAAAACGTAAACTTATTCAATTAATGTTATTTTTGACTCACAATTTCTCTCATAATTACAACATAAACCACCCAAAATCAAGACGTATCGCAGTATAGAGCTGTTAATTCAGAACTAACTTGCCAATCCGTATAAACTAGTTATCCCCAATAGACCTTCGCAAATCGTCAAAGTGTTACCGCTAACACACATTTGTTGAGATTACTCAAGAACAGAGGAATGCAAATATCAAATCTGTATTACATTACTCATTTGTATTGTGAAATAACAAGAAGCTGTTTGTTGTGGTACAGATGGGATTCGGGTGTCGATTCAAATTTTGCTTGGAGATTTTTTTTTTACTTTTCGCTGTATCCCGTATATGGCAGGGTAGGCAGAGGAAACCTAGTCACGACACGTTATTTCCCTACTCTCTTAATTTTTTTTCAGTTTAAATTTCAGTTTTTCGCTCTATTTTATATACAACGGTATAGGCAGAGAGGACCGAGAAGTGTAATGACACTTCGTTCTCCGCGTTATGCCTAAATTTGAGATATTACTAGTGCCGGAACTTAACGCCGTACTTACTAAAGAGGGCAAATTCGTTGCCTCCCGCGGGGATTCAATATACAATCATCGCGTTCACTTTCACTACACACGCGTTTTTTTTTTAAAATGCTTCCAGCATGCTACAGGACAGACAAATGGGAACCTAGTATTAAGACGTTCCGTTCCACATTTTCCGCCGAATTCTGAAGGCATTGCGTGTCGAGGCAAAGCGCGGCGTTGAGTTCTGCCACCCGATACGCAATGCTTTATTTTAGTTTTTTTATATTGCTTAATAACATATCTTTTACAAAGAAATCTAGTTTCTAACAACTAACTTGCCATTCTGTATAAACGGGATTATTCCCATGAGAATTGAGAGTCAAATAGATACCAATCAAAACAAAATTGTGTAACATTAGTATTGTAGAAGCCAGTCGTGCCGCAGGGAAACAAGCGTGTGACTGTATACGCAACATGTTATGGGTTCAATTCCCACTTAAGGAAATTAAATTTTTAATATTTTCATTTCTTTCTGATTTCGTCGGCGGAAAATGTGTTATCTAGAATTAAGACATTAGGTTCCCTCTGATTTCTGTTTGGAAGCTAAAAACAATATTGTTAACAAACTAAATATTTCGTGGTTTCTGTTAAATACAAGAGAATATTTAACATGTTAATATAAATAACGTTACCGCTGTAAAACGATTCAGATTTGTATTCAAAAAACGCTCTACGTTTTTTCCCATTTCCCAGCAAAGTATCCTATTTTTTTGCTATTTTTTTAAGCATTTGCTAAAGCCAACATATTACATTTTGCTAAAAATCTTAACAATGATCCCTTTTCTAATATTTTTTTGGCTTCACGTTGTACTGTATACCTACATAGCGGGTAAGGTAGAGCAAACCTTTCCTAGCTTTGCTTTACCTAGTGTTAAGGCTTTCTGCTCCCAATTAAATGACTTCCGTTCCATTCATATTAAGTGGCAGAGCTTAACGCCGCGCTTTGCCACTTTACCAGAGCGAGGAAATGTAAATGTTAAATATTTTATTTCCCTGAATGAATCGAACCAACAGCCCTCGCTGTACAGTCACGTCGCACACGCTTGTGACCCATGCACCTCTACAACCTCATTTAATCTCATAAAAACCCATATATCTTTTTACAACCTACATTTCACATATATATTTATTTTTAGCGTAACTCCAAACAGTATTTCTATCAAACAAGTGAGCAACATTTGAAAGGATAGTACGTCATTATACGAAAGTAAAATTTTATTTATAATTTTAATGAGTTCTTATTTTTTCTTTGCGAAAATTTTATTGGATAGTCTTTTGAGCTTGTCGTAATGAAGTGCTTTTGCTTCTCACTGTGGGATTTTATTCGTGTTCACTTATTTTTTTAACTGAATATGTGAAGCCAGTCGTGGCGCAGCGGCACAAAGTGTGACTGTAAAACCTGGTTGACTGGTTGTGGGTTCGATCACCACTCGAGGAGATGAAATATTTACTTAAATTTATATTTCCATTTCTTCGCTCTGGTGTCGAGGCAAAGCGCGGCGTTGAGTTCTGCCACTCAACACTCAACGCCTCCAGAATGCGGCAGAAAGTGGGGAATGGAGTGTCTTAACACTAGGTTCCCCCTGCCTACCCTGCTGTGTGCGGGATACAGCGTGAAGCTGATTAATATGTAAAGCCGTTGGTGCTCAGCGTCAGACAGAGACGCGACGGTTGTGGGTTAGAACTCACTCGAGGAATTTAATTATTATCATTACTTTAGGCAAAGTAATAAGATAAAGCCAGTATTGAGTTTCTACACTCAATTCATGTTCTAAGGTACAGTGCCCTGAAAATTGAGAGGAAATTGGTGACTGAACCACTATGAAACCTACGTAGTGTAAACAAGAAGAAAAGAATTATATTTTAAATAAAAGTAACAGAAAAGGAAACAAATGTAAAGTCGATCTGTGGAAGGTTCTTCAGCCGAAATTTATTTACAAAATTTACTGGCAAGCAATCTTCCATTTTGTTTTGTGCTATGACGTTAAAGGGCGTTAGTCGAATTGTACAGAACTGAGTACCTTGATACTAATTTGCAGAAATTACTCTGTTATGCAGGAATACGATAAGATTAGAGAAGAAGAATCAGTAAGACACGAGAAGAAAATTGATATATTATGAAAATTAACCTAAAATATAACAAGCAACCCAAACAAAATGAAATGAAAATCTTATCGCACCTCGAGAAAATTGGTCAATTAAACAATAAAACGATTTCACAAACGGAAGCACCAAAATGAAGATGGAGTCACAGACGCAAAACTCGGGGGAAAGTAACATAATTTCTCAAAATTAGCAAACCAATTAGTCTTGAAACCTTAAAAATGTTTTAAATTATCTCCACTTTGTACGTCCAAGGCAGGTCTGTCACAGAAATCGTTTATTAACGCGACATTAGCAAATTGAGAACTCTGGGAGTAATTAGGGATTTAGGGTTCCGTACCTCAATATGAAAATCGAACCCTTATATGATCACTTTGTTGTCAAAATTGGTAAGAAAGAGAGTTTATAATACAAATAAAGATAGGTTAAACAATTTCTAACAATTTTAAAGTGTTATTCCACACTTAAACTTAAAAAGAAAACTATATTTATAGAAACGTATAAAAATTTGGACGTAGCGAGACGCGAATCCGCGCCACCTTGGCGGTTTCCAGGAGAAGTAGGTTAAATCAATATCTGAATATTGGGAATTTTTAGATTAATCACAGTAAAAATTTATATATTACCAATGTAAACTTGCAGTTCATTTCATACAAAATTAGTACATACGTCCGAAAACTTAAGATTTTCTACTTTTATTTACCATTGAGCTACAAACATGAAATTGATACGGAATCCGCAATGAGTAAACCTGCTCGCACTTGACCAGTTTTTTAGATCCCCCCTCTATTAAATTACGCTTATGCCGTACACGTATCGGTATTCGGATTATTATCAATATCCGTTTTTAATTAAGGCTTTTGAATTCTGTCAGTTCTAATTTCTTGTGAATTTAGTGAATTAATTTAATTGGTATATTATTTTAAATCAAATTACTTCTGTTCTTGACAAATGGGCTAACTAAATTTTCTCTAGTACCTACTGAATCACATTTTAGCTTGGAGTAGTTAGATATTTTTGTTTCTGTTTGCTTGAGTTAAAACTTTTTTAATTTCACGCTGTAACCCGCACACATCAGAATAAGCAGGGGAAACGTGGGAACCTAGTATAAAGGCACTTCTTTTGGGAAACGACACGACACTTGCATTTGCCACTTTCCGCCGAATACTTGTATTGAGTAGCGGAGTAACTTAACGCCGTCGTCTGAATCTATCTCATTAGGAAATGGAAATATCTAATATTTTCATTTTGTCGCTCTAAAAATAACATTTATATACACAATAATATATAAAATAATTATGTAAATTTAGTATTTATATATCAAAATAAATCATAAAACATTAACCAAATAAGGACAAAAACATAATTATAAAGATTACGAATTTTTCAAATGAATATTATATAAATTATTATTTTTTTACAAATTTAAAACTTATTTCACGTCCTCATATCGCTTAATTTAGTAAATAGGTTATGTTATTGCATCAAAAATAAATTCTAAAGGCATAATATTAAGTGAAATTCGCAGTTTTGGTCTTAGCGCTCTTATACTGTAACTATGTAGAGAAGTGAAGGGTAGATATTTATTTTACCTTTGACATTGAGTGATTACCTTCACGCTGTATCTCGCATATTCCAGGATAGTTGTGAGGAAAATAAAGAGGCCAGTCGTGGCATAGAGGTACAAGCATACGACTAGTAGTAGGTTCGCTTCCCATTCGAGGAAATGAAATATTTTAAATTATTACCTCATGTGGGAATCGAACCTACAAACTATTGCTAATATTACCGCAACTCAATACGCAATGGCAGAATTCGGCGGAAACCGGGGTAAGGAAGTGTCTTAATGAGCTATTTTAACATTAGGTCCCAGGTTCTCTCTTTATGGGTGATATGTAAACGTAAAAACAATCTTCTATGCTTTCTCTTCTCTTTTTTCACAATTACTTGCTCCAATTAGAAAAAAAAAACAGTTACACGTTTTTTCCGGCATAGCAATAGAAAGAGAGAGTAGTCAGTACGCTATACACTAGTATACTGCTGACACATCTCTGCCCGTTCCTCCCGAATTCAAGACATTGCGTGGCGGAACTCAACGCCGCGCAATTCCTCAAACTAATTCTAATACAAATTTTCTCAATACACCACTTCTGATACTAAATCAACCAGACAGGTTAACCAGACAGTCTTCATTAGTCGCCTCAAGGCTGATTGCGCATTTGTAGTTGGCTAGTTTGATTAGGTATTGAAATCCAAGAGTTCATAGTATTGTGGCTTTGATAATATTATAAACTATTTAAATTGCTTCATAATAATCTGTAAGGAATAGTTTATTAAGATGTTATTTTGTTTATCTATTGAAGTTTATAGGTAAACAAATAGTAAAATAAATGACTTCACGCTGTATCCCGGATTCATAACTGGGTTGGCAGAGAACTCAATTCACTTCTCGTATTTTAGGACTAGGTTATCTTATAATAGTATTACTCCATTCTCCCTTTTCCACCAAATTATGGAGACATTGCGCGTCCAAAAGCGGAGATCAATGTCGCAATCTACGAAAGCGATGAAATTAATTAAATATCAGTATCAATATCAGTTTTTATAACATAAGTAAATAAAATAACCTGCTGCTGCTGCGCTGTATCCCGCACACTGCAGGGTAGGCAGAGGGAAGTTAATGTTAAGACACTCCGCTCCCCATTTTCTGCCGAATTTTGGAGGCATTGCGTGATGAGTGGCAGAACTCAACGCTGCGCTTGTCTTGTCGATAGAGCGAAGAATTGGAAATATAAATTTAAGTAAATATTTCATCTGCTCGAGTGGGGATCGAACCCACAACTAGTCGGTTTTACAGTCACACTTTGTGCTCATGCGCCACGACCAGTAATATATAATTTCTAATAATATCCAATACCTATCCAATAGCTTCAAATAAAATGTTAAAGTTAAAACTATTAAACGCTAAAGCATATCAGAAACAGAATTAAAGATCAAAAGAGGTACAGAAGCTAGAACATTCACTCAATAAATAGCTGTCGTCATTTTCAGTCGCTCTCAAGTTTCGAGTTTAGAACTACCGTCTTTAGTTCAAATCATAACAAATTGCCCTTGCAATTTCAACTTTGTTTCTAAGATTGTAGACAGGTTGGTTAAACTACTAATAGCTAGTACATTCTTATTTAACTTCTCATATGTTTATTTGTTTTTATATACGTTTGTGATGCAACGTTTGAATGCGATGGTTGTGGGTTCGACTTCATTCAGGGTTCAGGGAGTTGTTATAATATTTTTTTTTTCATCTTCGATTGTAGTAGCCAAATCACGGCGTCCAACCCAATCAAGTCAATCTCAATGAAATGTCTCGAAAATTAGACAGAAAGTGAGTATTGGAGTCTCTTACCATTACGTTCCCTGTTAGCACGTGACTGACTGACTTTCATCTTTAGTTAAAGCAGTTAAGAAACAAACAAGAACTTAAGAAATCGATTAGATTATTGACATTAGCATAACTAAAACTTAAAAAATATATAAATATTTCAAAGACTAGAAATCGAACCATATACCATAAAGAGTACATACAGACTGATTGGATTTAAATCTTCTTACCCTGAATTCTAACGACCATACACACACAAACTAACAAGAACTTACTAACTTTAGAAAATCGATTAGATTAATATGACATTAGCATGTCTCGTTTTAGTTCCAGAGTATTTTCCTAGAAGTTCTGACTAGCGGTTTTTGATGAGCGCCACCGTATAACTTGACTTAACTATACGTAACTTGTGGAACGTAAACACAAGAACATATATTGAGTTAAGTCGGTTTTGGTAGCGTCTGGAGTTGCTGTGGAGTCGTGACTTCGATTTTGGGTAGGATAAGTTAGTTGGTTAACGAAGTAGAGTGTAATATAGAAGGTAAATCACAGTGTTGGGTTTCGGTTTTATTTTATTTTTTTGGGGTTCACACTGTAAACCGCATATGGCAGGGTAGGTTAAAGTATTCCGATGTCCACTTCCCACCGTACTACTAGGATATTGTATTGTTTTGCTGTTAAAGCAAGCGAGCGAGAGAATTCATTCCCCTGAGTGGGAATCGAACCCACAACTGGTCACAGAGCTTAAATAAGATAGTTTTCGATAAGCGTTACCTTTAACTTGTATTTGACTGTATCTGACTGAGAACGTATGTATATAACGTATGTATAAATTAGAATCAACTATTGAAACACTATATAATTTAAAATATACAAGATGCAGCGTTTAGTTCAGCTTCTTGACACACAATGCCTTAAATTTGAAAATCATAATTATAGTTCAAAATATTCTTTTTATGA
This sequence comes from Heliconius erato x Heliconius himera, assembly GCA_013421005.1. Taxonomy (NCBI): domain Eukaryota; kingdom Metazoa; phylum Arthropoda; class Insecta; order Lepidoptera; family Nymphalidae; genus Heliconius; species Heliconius erato x Heliconius himera. Next base: position 13,503 of record JAATLQ010037790.1, on the reverse strand, counting down.
ATGCATTTTTGTGCTTTTGAAAGAACTTTTGAAACGTTAAAATAGAATGGAGTTGAAAAACGGAGTGTCTTAAAATAATATTCTCTCTGCATTCCCTGCTGTAAGCGGCCGATGTTTAAAGCTACTAAACTTCGTCGTAGAGTATGAGAAAATTTCGAAATAACTTTACCCTAGCAGTATTTGCCAGTAGTTTTTGATGAGCGCTAGCATACAATTTATATTTGACTGTTACTAACTTTTCTGGAACGTAAATACGAGAACAACTATGTAATTCAGTAAATATTGGGACTTTCTAGCTTAAAGTTGTTGTTGGTCATGAATTCTTTTCTTGAATAAATCCATATTTGATTATGGACCATAAGAAATTTGTATTGTAAAGTATATCTATTGTGTTATTTATAGTTATCTATAGTAAGTTCAATATACTTTCCATTTCGTATGCATTGATAGATTTATTAAATTGATTGTAGGTATTTTTGTACATATAAATAATCAAAGTGACGTAATATAATCTATAAGTAAATACTCGTGTAATATAGCTTTCCTCGATGAATATAATATCCAACTAAACACCGGTCAAGTGCGAGTCGGCCGAATTTCAGTATTGTAGGTCAACGGAAACTAAGTACAACTTATAAAACTTGGAAAACTTAAGCTTGCGGGCGTATGCATTCATTTCGTATGAATTAAACTACAAATATAAGTTGTTAATGATTTTTCTCTATGACATACCTATAAATGTTTACTTTTCGGATTTTTTCTTAATTTGTATTGTAAGATCTCATTCCTTGCCAAACTTCATTACTATAGGTCCACGGGACGTACTCTTTAATATACTCTATATTTAACAATTTAAACGTACATGATTCGAACTCGCACCTATTGGAAACCGTCTAAGCGCCCTGACCACTATCCATAATCTTACTATCCAGTTGCGTTCTCGAATACCGCTACGTTCAAATTCTTATACGTTTTCTAAAAAAAAGTATGAGGTCAGTCGTGGCGCAGCGGCACGAAGTGCGACTGTAAAACCGACTGGTTGTGGGTTCGATTTTTATTTCGATATTTACTTAATTTCGTACTTCCATTTCTTCGCTCTGGTGTCGAGGTTAAGCGCGGCGTTGAGTTCTGCCACTCAACACGCAACGCCTCCAGAATTCGGCTGAAAGTGGGGAACGGAGTGTGTTAACACTAGGTTCCCTCTGCCTACCCTGATGTGTGCGGGATACAGCGTGAAGCTGATTTTAAAAAAGCAAAAAAAAAATCAAATAATCTCTTCAAGAAAACGACTTTATAGTTTACAATGACCGTTTCAGCTGAAATATAACCATATATATTATAGCATAAGAAAGTTGAAATAGTGGGTGTAATTTTTATGAGGTTCGCTCACGTGAAAAGGAATTTTTGATATTTTAACTTTAGACACGAAAAATGGAGACAAAGTTCTCTTTGTGCGAGAGCCATATCTCATTCAGGGCGTGTGAGAAATTGGATTAGAATTACTTTCGTAAACATAAAATATACAAGTTTATATATGTATGTATATGTATATAGTCATAGTGTACAATATATGAATAAATATATAATTTTCTTCTAGCTTCACGCTGTATTCCGGATATAATAGGGTAGGCAGAGGGCACCTGGGAACCTAGTTAAAACGCTCTGTAAACACTTTCGTTCCCCACAATCTGTCAGGTTCTGGAGACATTGCAATTTGAGTGGTGTGACATATTACCGTGATTTACCTGAGCAAAGAAGTAAATATATTAAATATTTTACTACACTGAATGGGAATCGAACCCACTACCACCACCGTTGCAGTTGCACTGTTGTGGTCCTGCGCCACGATGCGCTCCATTGACAAAACGCACATCGACATAGATGTATTTGAAGTATGTATGTTGGGTGACGAATATTAATACAGCAATTTAAAAATATTTCGAATACTTAGTTGAAGTTTAGTAGGGAACGGAGTGTCTTAACACTAGGTTCCCTCTGCCTACCCTGCTATGTGCGGGATACAGCTTGAAGCTCATTTATTTTTAGTTTAGAAAATATATAATTTATTTTGGATGAGTTGGTCAGAGCGCTTGGACGTATTTTCCTTTACTGACTGTAGAATAACACTTTATAAATGTAAAATATAGTAAAAAAAATTGTCACTAAAAATTGAAGTTGCAACCATCGTGTAAAACAGTCGTCTCGCTTTGATAGCGTACAATATCATTACTTGAACTTCTTACTAACACCTGCATCAGATAGCCGTAGACTTGAGATTAAATTCTTCTTTTTCTATAGAATACAAAATATCAATATTTCTAGTTCAGAAAATATGTTTTACTTCTAATGTTTAGTTGTGATATTATTCAGCTCTCTTCTATAAAAATTGAATTTGACTATAGTTTATGACTTCATTTCTTTTTATTTCAGTTTAGTTAATATGAAATTGTTTAATTGGATAAGGAAACATATTTAAATATATTTTTCCCGCTATATCCCGGATAGAAAGAGAGAATTAAGTAAAAAACAAAGAAATGAAAATAATTCCTTCCTCCGAGTAGGACTTGAACCCACAACCTCTGCGTTTACAGTCAAAATTATTATTATATATTTCTAAATATAAAATAACTTATCCCTTTTTTATTTGACAAAATTTCTTGATCTTCAGTACAAATATTGAAGAAATCGCAAATTGTGTACACGTACGTAACTGTACTCAGAGCTCGCGCCCAAATATACAAATGATATTTGCCTTACACACATCAAACATAATCGTTAAAAGCAAACAGGCTACATATAGAATGTATTAAAAAAAATGGTAATTCAAATAAAATAATAGGTATATATATATATATATATATATATATATATATATATATATATATATATATATATATATATATATATATATATATATATATATATATATATATTTAATATATATATATATATATATATATATATATATATATATATATATATATATATATATATATATATATATATATATATATATATATATATATATATATATTTAATATTTATAATTATATATATTATACTTATGTCTAAAAATATTTATTACTTAGCCTGATACGCAGAATTAGCCTGATAACCTAGTGTTAAGATATTCCGTTCCCATTAAGACGCTTCCGTTCTTCACTTTCTGCAGAATTCTCAAGCCACTGAGTAGCACGCAGTATTGACTAGCAGAACTCCACGCGCTTTGCTTCGTTACAACAGAAAGGAAATGGAAAATATTTAATATTTCATTCCCCAGAGTGGGAATTGAGCCTTGCACCTTGTGCTCCTGTGCCACGATGCTCTATTTATATATTTACTTTTAGGCAGAGATTAGCTAGTGTCAAGACACTACAGTACAGTCTCTTTGACTTGACTGTCAGATTTTTCTTCTGAATTCAATAACAATTTTAATGCTAAGTAAGTATAAGTGAGATCTCATAACCTGTATGAAATTATACGCATAGAACATATATTTTTTTACTATAGTTATATTAATAACTAATAATCATTGATATCATTTCCACAATATACAAATTTTATTTATTAATAATTATATTATACACATTTAATTATAGCAATTGTAACAAGTTGTTTTATTAATAAAAGTAGTTCAACATTTATAAGAACCAACTTATTGAATTGCTACACAAAACAATGCAAATTACAACGATATGAAATAACTGGTGGGAAAGTAGAACAAAATCGTATATAACTACATACAACAATAAACATCTTGATATTAAAGAGGTGTAAAAATGAATGAAAAACCGTATTAAGGTTATGATATCGAGGCCAGTAGTGGCGCAGCGCACAAAATATGACTGTAAACGCGACTGGTTATGGGTTCGATTTCCACCCGAAGAAATGAAATATTTACTTTAATTTATATTTACATTTCTTCGCTCTGATGTCGAGGCAAAACGCAGCGTTGAGTTGCGGAAATGGAGAGCAGAGTATCTTAATATCTCTCGGCCTACTCTACTGTGAGCAGGATACAACGTGAAGCTGATTTTTTAATTTTTATTTTATGTAATCTTCTATCTATATATATAAAAGGACTTGTGCTGACTGACTGAGGTAAGACGCACGCAGAGCCGTAACCGCTGATGGTAGAAACGTGAAATTTGGGCAGATGTTTATGTTCATATTCTGGACATCCACTAAGAAGGGAATTTGAAAAATTTTAACCCTAAAGGGATGAAATAGGGGTTGAAAGTTTGTATGGAAATTTTTTTAAATCTGTACCGATTTTTATAAAATTTGAAATTCAGACTCTTAAAAATATTTCATTGAATACGTGTTTAATGGTTCTTAAGAATTCACCCCCTAAGGGTTCAAATAAGGGGTTGAAAGTTTATATGGAAAAATCTTTAAATTGCCATCGATTTTTATAAAAATTTAAATTCAGACTGTTAAAAATATTTTATTGAACATGTGTTTCGTGGTTTTTTTAGAATTCACTCCTAATAAGCGGGCGAAGCCGCGCGCGCCCTCTAGTATTAAATATTTTTTTAACGATGCTGTCGTGACGTGTCGCGGCACAGCGTCTGACTGTAAACACGACGGTTGTAGATTAGGTTCCCACTTAGGATCTCCATTTTACAGCCAATTTTTAAGACATTGCGTCTTAGGATGGGTTCTTTACTCTTAGTTCCATCTGTCTACCCTGCTATATGCAGCATACACTACTATGACGGCCTAATTGTAATAAACTAAACAATTTTATTTTGCTGGTGCGATAAAATAACCAGCGGCGTTTGGTTCCGCACAATTACTATTGCAAGTAATGCGATATGCAGAAGAACTCGAAACTGCGTGAAACTAAAAATAAATATTACGTTCAAAAATTTGTAAAACAAATTTTATTTTATTATTATTTTAAACTTCTATTGTTATTTATTTATTAAGCTAAAATATTTCTTTATTATCTACGGACATATAACAAAAATGTTTTCCAATAGCTGTAGAATATAAAATGAAATAACGTAAAGAGTTACATACTCTTTTATCCTGAGATCAAAGTACTTGGAACGTTAAACCAGGATCTCATATGCACTTACAGAAAATCACACCCCTAAGCTCGATTTATTCTCACCTATAATACTCTCGGCGCCACTGAAGCACAGTTTAGAAGTGTCTGATTATACATAATAATAATCAGTTTGATTCTCGGCTTCTGTTTTTTCTCCAGTTTTACGTATTATGCGGGATAGGGGCGTAGAGTTAAGACATTACGTTATCGTCTTTTTGAGACATTGCATGTTAAGTGGTGGAAATCAATGCTGAATTTTGTTTCATAGTCAATTCTGGAGGAATTCTGGAGACCTTGCATGTTGAGTGGTAGAACTCAAAGCCGTACTTGTCGTTACCAGAGCCAGCAAATGAAAATATTAAATAGGTATTTCATTTCCTCGAGCGACAATCAAACCTACAACCAGTCGCGTATACAGTCACACGATTGTGCCACTGAGCCACGACTGACCTTAATTATTTCAAGAAGATAAATTGAAACGATTGAAGCGCATTCTGCTTATAGCCCAAGAAAGTTAAATATAATCTGAACATTGTATGTAATCCTATCATTTTCGTTCGTTGCCAAGTGATTTGGGATTAATTCCAAGGAATACTGTAATCCTCGAGTATCTTAACGTAATGGAAAGCTTATATAGAGATTATTTGTTACCTTTTTTTTAGCTTCAGAGGGAAACTGGGAACCCTGTGGGACAGTAAGATACTCCGTCCCCATAAAGATAGTTCCGTCCCCCACTTTCTGTGGAATTTTGGACGTCTTGTTTGGTGGGATTCAAAGCAGTTTTGTTTTCTTTGTTTTTTTTTTCTTTTTAAAAAGTTAGAATAATTTCTGGGAGAGTTGTGAGAATAAATTCTGTATTCTATATATTCTTTTTTGCATTATATTTATCTTTATATATATTTATATATATATTATTCAGCCATTTACAATTTTACAATTCAAACAAAAAAATTGGGCATGTCAAATGAACGAGTGTTGGAAAAATGGCAAAAATGATTTATGAAGGAAAGTAAGTGATGAGAGAGATAGGGAGAGACCTCGGTTGACCTTCGAAAACATAGTAGCAAATATACTAGAAGAGGATATAAATGATATAGGAGTATAGACTGGTAAGCACACAAGATACGTAATAATTGCTCGATTATTTTGTTAGGTCTCTTTTGATCAAAAAATTGGAAGGATTCTGGCTTTGGAGCCTCCAGGATGTTAGATTTTGACACTAGGTTCCCATCTAGGTTTCCACGCTATTATTTGCAGGAACAGGATCAAGCTAGAAAAAAGATCAGAATATGCAACAAAATATTATTTTAGTGTGTTTGTATGTGTGTGTTTTCGCAAATCATTATTATTTTTCTATTTTCTTACTCTATACAATATATTTTAAATGTGGACATCGCATAGCAGTTTTATCTTTTTACTCAGCCAATTATATTAATGAAACCCCCTGTAGATATATATCACATTACAATATTATATTTCCATCGTATTAAATGTATGTCACCCTCACATTTATAGCTAGCAGTAACAAATATTTTATATCACCAGTTAGGTGCCATCTCACAAACAATAGGCTATAAAGACCGTTAAAACACAGGCTGTTCCCGTTATTGAATATCCAGTCACAAAGCGTTGTATGTATCGATTTTATATAATGCAGTTTACTGCATTATATATATGTAGATACATGTATGAATATTAAGCTTATGTGGGAAAGCGGAGAGATTTAAGTGACTATACACTCTGTATTTTAGTTTATGTTATTTTGTTAACCGACTTCCGTAAGAAAAGGATTAATTTGACTCTATATTTCTAGACCTTCATGTTGCAGTGGAACAGCGTCCGATTGATTCGATTAATATTTGAATTCGATATCAAAATTTTGGCAGAACTGTTCAAGTTCTACCACTCGACATATATAATTTCGAAGTCGGCTGGCAAATGAAGAGTGGAGTGTCTAGACAGTGGGTTTTAGACCTATTTTGATATGTAGTAAAAAGAGTAATATTAGTTTTTTTTGTTTCAATTTCATTGTAATAAGATTGTAAGGTAGTATATATTTAAAGTTTGTATATATTTATTTCATACTTTGTTTTAGTATTTGTTGTTATAGGAATCAGAATTATATCATCTATTTTAATAACTTGAGATAGGAAAAGTAAAATCAGGAAAAAGAAGATAATTTATTTTCTATGTGGGTATCGTACCCACAACCATGCCACGACGTCCTTCACAATAATTTTCTTTTATAAATATAATATTTTATGTAAAACGACTGTAGTTATTTAAGTATTTTTTTTTCTAATTTGAGATTATTTAAAAAAATCCTAATAATTACTGTTTTATATCAACTCCGCCAACGTCATGACAGCGCGTGTGTCAAACTTTTATTTAAAAAGTTTAATTGATCCAAAAGTTCTTATAAAGTCGTTATGAATAAATTTTATTTCGAATACGAGTTTTAACGTAGCAATCATACAAAAGTCTTTTTATTTAAAATAAAAAACTTGGAGATTGTGATCTTTTTGGAGGAGAAACTTTATGTACGCATTTTTTTAGTATCAAGAATATCTGTTAGTACCTTGTTATCATCACATCAGTCTTTTGATGATCAATTATAAGCATAAGTCTCCTTTAAGGATTTTCATAGCAATCAGTTGATTTTTTAGTAGGTATCAAAAATCAAATAGATTTTATAAAATATTTAGGCTTAGCTGTCAGAATGCTTGGACGATTTCCCAGAGGTGCGGGTTCAAATCATGCTACGTTCAAATTTTTATACGTTTTCTATAAAATATTTTTCTTTCTTAAGTGTGGAACACTAAAAATGACAAAAAAAAATATGGTTATCTTAATTACCTCTACCTACCTTTATTTTTAAAAAACATTTTTTTCAAAAGTCTATCAATCATCCAAGAATACCTGCAGAATGTGGATTGACCACCGCTCATACTCGCATATTATGAAGCAAAAACAAATAAAATGCCAAAAGATTTAAATTATAATTTATTTAGATTATAACAGCACCAATTGAAAACCATACAAGAATAGCTCACTAATTCACCTTTAAATACTCCTAAAAACGTATTAAAATAATGATAGTTAATTTCAATTATATAAAAATAAATCATGGTAATATCCTCATATCAGACATATACTAAAATCAAAATCAGCTTCATACTGTATCCCGCACACAGCAGGAAGAAACCAGAAAGGCAAGAGAAACCTAGTGTCAAGACAGTCCGTTCCGCACTTTACGGTGAATTTTGGCGACATTGCATGTTGAGTGGCGGACCTCAACGCCAACTTTGCCTCGACACCAGAGCAAAGAAATGAAAATATAAATTTTAAATAAATATTTCAATTACTTGTGTGGAGATCAAACCCACAACCAGTGTTTACAGTCACACTTAGTGCCCCTGCGCCACGACTGGCCTCTCTATGGCAGTCTATATATAAAAATCGAACCCAAAACCACGTCGTTTATACACAAACGCTGTCAAATTATATATATGCCTGTATATATATAAATACATTGAAATAGCATAAACAAAGAGTGGAATAGAATTACAAAAATAACATACATGTAAAGACTACTCAGGTCACTTTTTCATACGAATCTGAATGAATGGGAGAACGAGGCAGAGAAATACCTACGTGGCTTATTACCGCGTTCCCAACCAACATAGTGATATATGGATGAATTTTAAAAACATTGATTGTCCATTTTATAAGAGTTAGCGGATATTCCAGTACTGGTGGTATATACTTTTTAACTACATTTTTTTTCTTTATTAAAAGATTTTGTTATTGTTGTAAGAAACATAAAGATTTTATAACCAACATTATGTATTTTATTTTTACGTAAAGTAGGCATTTAATAAAACATCGGTTATGCTAAAATTAATAAAAGAAAAAAAAAAACAATTATTGCCAGAAAGTAACTTCTCTTTCCTTTTAAACAACTTTTAAATAACTTTTTACTAACTGTCAAACAGAAAGGCACATTTACTATAACTGCATTAAATGTTGCATGTGTTAGGGTGAATCTAATGTTATGATAGCAATTCTCCCATTTCCGACCAATTTGTGAGATATTGCGTGTTGAGTGATGAAACTAAACGCCGCATTTTGTCTCATGCGAAGAAATGAAAATAATTCTTTTCCCCAATCAGGAATCGAACCCATACGTCGCGTTCAAAATCAATCGGCGTATTTAAGTAGAAGTATTTTATACTGTGCAATTAATTATTTTTTATTAAATAGCTAAAATCTTATAGCTTGAACGGTTTAGAAGTAGTTTCCTGTGTGGGTGCATTTTTGAAATGCTTTTAGAAGCTAAAAAGATTTCAAATGATTTGTGGTTTGGATATTTTCAGAAATATAACTTGGTTTTCGAAAACATTCAACACTACAGGAGTATTAAAAAAATGTTTATATTTTTTAACCATAATAACGTTCCGGCGTTAAGTTCTGACACTCTACACGGCGTGTCTTGAACACGGGCGGTAGGTAGAGGATTGAGTGTCTCAATATTACTCAACGAAAATAGGTGAAGCTGTAAAACAATTATTTGTTTGATATAAAATAAATCTCATACTGTATTATATTATTCTTTTATACTTTCATTCTTTCAGCTTTACGATGTATCCCGCAATAATAATGTAGATAGAGGTAGCTTAGTGAGGCCGGTCGTGGCGCAGCGGCACGAGGTGTGACTGCAAAACCGACTGGTTGTGGGTTCGATTCCCACTCGAGGAGATGAAATATTTACGTAAATTTATATTTCCATTTCTTGGCTCTGGTGTCGAGGTTAAGCGCGGCGTTGAGTTCTGCCACTCAACACGCAATGCCTCCAGAATTCGGCAGAAAGTGGGGAACGGAGTATCTTAACATTAGGTTGCCTCTGCCTACCCTGCTGTGTGCGGGATACAGCGTGAAGCTGATAAAAAAAAATAAAAGGTAGCTTAGTCTTAAGACTCCCCTTTCCTCACTTTCCGCCGAATTTTTAAGGCAATACGTATTAAGAGGCGGAACTTAACGCCGTGCTTTTTTATTTGGCCATTTAATTTGACCATACAATTAGCCACTTTTAACATTTACTTCAACCTCACATTTAACTAAACAAAACTAAAGTACATTGACTCAATCAAAGTGCGGTCGCGTTAGTGCGATCGATTTATTTCAAACTCACTATCCAGTACAAATGGACCGCAAACAATTGCTTTAAATGATGCTTGTTGGTATTGCGTTAATCAAAGCTTACTAAATGTTCATTTAAAATTACATACTAGTATTTTTTATAGCTTTGCTTTGCAGGAATAGTTAAAATAACTAAGAGTTCCTCATGATACATGTTACATTTGTAGGTCCCTGTGGTAACTATGACTGCAGGTACCATGAATTACACAGAATCCATGAATTTGGATTTTTTTGCCATTCTTTCATCACTGATTCGTACAACGTGTTCAAACCAACTGTGCACGTTCTTCTTCATACTCACCATGACATCCTCGCTAGTACCTGCCATTCTGTGTATCTCTTCACTGTTGATTCGATCAGCTAAGCTGACTTCGCATATCCTACGAAGAGATCTCATCTCCACATCATTCGTCTTTTTTTCATTCTTCTCCTGTAATACTTTCGTGCTTCGGTGCTGACGTGCTGACACGGCGAATGTCATCAATACATGACACTGACAATAAGCACCATTACTGGCAGCTATACGTCTTTCCGCATCCATCTCGTATCTCTACTGAACATGTTTACCAAATATACCACTCTATTCACTTGTTGTATCTTACCATTTACACTGATCCATTCCCCCCTTCCTTAATTTCTTTTAAATACCAGCCTTGTCTTACTCGGATTCAGACTTAGACTATTCTCTTTACACTATTCTTTCAGAGTGGTGACTAATGCTTGTAACTCCTATTTTGATGATGGAATGAGTTCTGCATCATCTGCGTACTCTCACTTTCGTGTCACCTTGTTTCATTCATATTCAAATACATACAGCTTAAAGCTAAATGTATTTAAAATTTACTTTTCAGTATGATTTTCATATACACAAGTCATTTAATACAACGTTGAGAACACAAAGGATTTTCGCAAAGCAATTTAAGCTATTGAAGTTATCTCATAAAATTTTCGATTAAGTCAAAATTTGCTATTTATTGTCCATGCAAGTGATGTAGCGTACAACGTTATAATGTGCTGTATAAATAAAAAAGTATTAATACATAAGCTTGTTTTCACTTCGAACTCGAAAAAATTAAACCATAACACTAGAGTTTTCACCTGTTCAAATACCGTATAAGGAAAATATTTTTATTATTTTACTTTTAAATATAACGAGTATAGGAGGATAGTATAACTAAAATTTGGTTTTAATTTTAATGACTCTACTCTAGTAATTGCAAGAGATACGCTAACTTCAAAGAAAATACTAAAAATTATATTTTTTCAAATATACAGTCAAAAGTTTCATTTAAGAACAATGTTAGTAGAAGTAAAAATAAACACATTAGTTTGCTCGACCAAAGGTGGCTCGTTTCACATAATCGCGAGTAAATAAACAAATACTGAAAACAATGTTAAGTGGTCTCAGAATAGTAGTGAGTCAGTCAGTTAATCATTTATATTATTTGATATGGTATAAGCTCTTTGGCTTCTTTTTTTGGAAGAAAAATAGAGTGAAAATTCCTTTGAAATTAGAAAGTATACATACTTATACCTACTTATACTTATTGAGGCCGGTCGTGGCGCAGCGGCACGAGGTGTGACTGCAAAACCGACTGGTCGTGGGTTCGATCCCCACTCGAGGAGATGAAATATTTACTTAAATTTATATTGCCATTTCTTCGCTCTGGTGTCGAGGTTAAGCGCGGCGTTGAGTTCTGCCACTCAACACGCAATGCCTCCAGAATTCGGCAGAAAGTGGCGAACGAAGTGTCTTAACACTAGGTTCCCTCTGCCTACCCTGCTGTGTGCGGGATACAGCGTGAAGCTAATTTAATTTTAATTTAATTTTTACATACTTATACCTAAAAAATAAAGAGAATTGTTTGAATTGTCTTATCTTAAGTGTTTATACATTAAACACTAAAGATATATAAATATTTTAGAAAATTTATATCAATTGAGATCAATCTGATAGTTTATGAGATGCGTGCGTTCAACCAAGCAAACTCTTTAGCTTTAATATATTAGTATAGAGGCAAAGATGTGTTAAATCCAATATGTAAGATACTTATCAAAATTATAACACAAATTACTGAAACCATAATCACTTAATTAAATTATTATTAACAAACCACATTATAAATTGTGTGATAATTTTGGACTAAATGTTCAACAGTCACTACACGTTATATTAAGTACGATAAGTTTATAATAGAGGTTGATTCGGTTTACTCTTTAAACGACCTCAACGCCGCTTTTCTATTCACCAGAAACTTTTTTTTTTGCAGGTTCACGCTTTTTACCCATCAGAAACCATAACTCCATAACTCTCGCGGCCAACAGCAGAAACCTAGTTCTATGACAGTCCGTTCCCGGTTCGAGTCCCGCTGCGTTTAAATTTTTATACGTTCTCTAAATAAGTATTTTTCTTTCGTAAGTGTGGAATAACACTTTAAAAATGTTTAAAAATATTTAAAAAATAGTTTCTCTCTTGCCAAACGATAATTCTTAGCAATTATCTTTGGGTAGCGGAAATTTGTAAAAATCTCCCTACAGAGATGCTAACAACATGAATAAGTTGTAACAAGCGTATAAAAATTTCGACGTAGCTTGGCGAGAACGCATGACTTAGTGGTCAGAGCGCCTGGTTGGTTTCCAGGAGGCGCGGGTTCGAGTCCCGCTGCGTTCCAATTTTTATACGTTTTCTAAATAAGTATAAATAAGTATTAGTCCATTCCCGATTTTCCTCGTTTTGAAATTTTCCAAACATGGGTTAAGTGGCGGAACTCCTCGTTTTTTATACAAGAATACGGAAATTGATTTAAATATAAAATCAATCGATAAACTTTGAATATTATTGTTTCATCTCAATATATCTAACGGTCTAAGCCCTGAGTCAATACACCCGATGCAATCTACATCTGAGGTTGGCAGTGATGGAACAACGCTTGTTGACGTTTAATTAGCTGAGCTATCAATAATGTTATACATACATATTATATTCAGGTAGTATTTATATTAATACCCAAATTATATTATATACTAGCGGCCCGCCCACGGCTTCGCCCGCTTAAAATACATGATTATTGATTTAAGCAGAATTGATTGACAACTATAATAAAATAAAATAAATAAATAAATCAGCTTCACGCTGTATCCCGCACACAGCAGGGTAGGCAGAGGGAACCTAGTGTTAAGACACTCCGTTCCCCACTTTCTGCCGAATTCTGGAGGCATTGCGTGTTGAGTGGCAGAACTCAACGCCG